>JAWNLW010000565.1:817500-947680 GCA_035042075.1 Drosophila macrospina
TCTGTCTGTCTCTCTATCCGTACAAGAGCTAGATTCACCAAATTTGGCATGAAGGTTCCTGTATGCGAGTTAGACGGCGAAAGACTACAGTACATGCATATGTAAGTGAAGTGACGTAAGTTCGCTTTTGATCGAGGATTCATATGCAATATGAGTGTTTAAAAAAAGTCTTGTTTAAACACATGTTAGGTAATTACTTCTATTATAATCAAAATACTTAAGTAAGGAGACTGCACAGGCTTGTTATACCCTGAACAGGGATATAATTGTTTTGTGCAAAATGTCTGTCTGTCTGCCTGTATGAAGGAGTCGATCTCAGCAACTATAAGAATTAGAGACACCAAATTTGGCTGGAAGGTTCCCATACGGAACAGATGGTTACCTCCACCCAAATCGAAAAAAAAACATTTATGGTCAACATAGCTGATTCTAACTTAGCAGGTGCTTCGCTCTGCTTAAATTGCAATCGATTGCCACTGAAAATGAATCATAATCGTTGTATTTTCAGTTTAGTAGTAATAATTATGAAAATACTTTTACTACAGTGAACAGTTCAGGGTTTTATACTGTCGCGGGTGCTCTCCTTTCGTACTTTTTTTTATAAATCAATTCAGGACGGAAAGGAGTCTTTGAGACTTTCGTATTTATATAGACGGGCGATGCGGCTCTTAATGCCGATCAGAAATATGGAATGTGGCACGGTTTGACAAACAATAATTTACATTGAACTTTTTGATTTCAAAGAGTGTAAAGAGAATAATATAATATGATATATGTGCAGAACAGTCCCATGGTATCTTCTAATCTATCACTTTCTGTGGCTGCGGTTTCACGCTTTGCAGACATTCGAGTATATGCATATGTGTTTGTGAAAGTATTTGTATGTGGGTGTTGGGGGATGGATTCGCCCTTTTTGGTTACGTTCCGATTATTGTTGCTGTTATGTGGGTGTGATTTTGGTTTGTGGGTTGTCAAAGATTTATTTGGGTAAACCGAAGAGTTTATCATAGTTGCTCAGTCTAATTTTTTTACATAAGTACAGAAAAGTATGTACATGGAGGCGTCAGTAATCTCAACTCTCTTCTTTCTTGAATAGCTTCAATGTTAATTATTCGATCGGGATTAGATTTATAATTGTATAAAAGGCAGACCCTATAAATTATATATATTCTCGATCAATATCAACAGTCGAGTCGATTGCGTCATTTCCGTCTGTTTGTTAAAGCGTCGATCTTAGCAAATATAAAAGCTAGAGACACCATGGCATGAGGGTTCCTGTATACAATACACAGTTCAAGTTTATCTCAAATTTTGGATACCTATGACCGTTCCCCCGCGTAGACTGTATTTGCGAGCATATGGACTTCTAACTTAAAATATTTTTAAAGAGTAATTTTTTGAAACACATTTGAAAGTTTCATGTAAATATGTATTCAATGTTGAAATTGCACAATATTATGAAAAATATACATTTATTATGTGAATATTATAAAAATAATTTATATTTTAACCAGCCGGTCAGTCGATCGCTAGCGACAGTATAATACCCACTGCAGTTTGTACTGCACGCAAAATTAAAAAAAAATAAGCTTTTGCATAAGTACGCATATTTGGTCAAAAGCTGAGTGCTTCGTCACTATCTCGCTCGTATACATGTGCTAGCCGCAAAGAGCAAAGCGAAAGAAATTCATTGCATAATTTATTTTCTGATTAACTGTCTTATTTTTGGACCGATCTTGATTAACTTTCAGAATATCTTATATATGATATTGTTCAATCATCTGTTAAGTTATATTTACATTGAGAAATGTGACCAGAGTTTTTTTTTTTTCGATTTGCGGAGGAAGAGGATGAAGTATCCAAAATTTAAAATAAACTTGATCTGCATATGCAATATATTTCCGCTTGTTCCGCCTGTCTGTATGAAAGCGTCGATCTCAGGGACCATAAGAGCTAGAGACACCAAAAGTGGAATAAAGATTGCTATGTACCCTCCTTTGATCGAGTTTATGTTTGATTTTCGATAACTCACCCCTTCCCGCAAAAATTGAAAAAAAAAAACAACTAATTACGGCACCTTATCAGGTGAAACGGTCGCGCGCGCTTGAGTGTTCCGCTTGTTTTATTTAAGTATTGGTGCACACACTACCTGGGAAGAATAGCCGAGGCGATTGAGTAATTTCCGTTAGCGGCATTAAGGTCTGTCCGTACAACAATTTATTTAAACACAAGGATGCTTAAGGAATTTCATTAATGCAATCCTAAAAGTTTAATTAAGATCGGTGAACAAATAAGATAGATTTTCAGAGTGACTGAAAAACTTTTTTGTTTTGTCAATATTTTACCGACAAAATTGTACACTCTTTTACACTTTCAATCAAAACTCAACACATGCTTTTGTATGTACATTTGTATATACTTAATGCCCATATTGTCGTATGAATTTATGTACGTGAATAAGTATTTGCATCCACTCATTTATATTAAAGTAGATTAAGTTACAGGGTTTTCCTGAACTGTCTTCAGCACGCCCTGGTTCCGATTCTGTTTATTGTTCAAGCTTTATATTTTGTTCCGCAGATCGAACATTTTGATCTTAACCTTTACTGGGCAGGACAAAACAAGAGGCACAGCGTGTTGCGAAACCAGCGTGATATTACTGAAGTCGAGTGATTTGGTCTTGGAATAAAATAGTCAAGATCATTGGCAGTGCAACCCCCATTAGAGGAATAGGAAACAGGACGCATAAAGCTATCGATTCTCGTGTGAAAACATGCAATTATGGTTTATTTGTATGTAGTATTCTCAAGATTTTGTGTGTTCTTGTGTTCTTTCCTTCTAGACCTCGTTAGGATCATCGTCATGAGAAAGAACAATGTCGAATATCTTGGGGTTAAAAGGTTGTAGGGTAGGCCTATTATGAAAGTATTGTGACATTTATTTTTAGCTAAAATAACGAAAAATTATAATATTATTTTACATTAACCTTACACTTTTCACAACTTTAAAGATTGGCACTATGGAGATAAATCTAAAATTTAAGCTTGATTGGTATGCAGAAACCAATGCATTGGGTCAAAGGAAGAAGATTAGAACACTGAGGCTACAATGTATAAAGCTGGCGACGTGTTTATAATCTGTATAGACCTTTTTATATCATTAACTATTTGAATGCATTCGATAAAATAAGTAAATGTAGCTGACATCATCAGAATTTGTAATGATTCGACCAATGTAAATGCTCAAATTATAAAACTATTATTAAAAAAAAAAAAGCAAAAGAAGGAAGAGGACACTAGGCAATGTCTAGTTTGATTCAAATCTTTTACTTGTATTTCGAAAGTAACTACATTTAATGCTATAGCTAAATTGAGGATATTTTCGGGTCACACTTCTATGCTTGTAAAGTCTTGAATAGAACTCCAAATAGAGATTTTACTGACATCGTCTACAGATACTTGCCTGACATTGTAGAAAATGATTGAAATGAAATTCAATGTGTCTGATTGCATCAAGATCAATAAATAAAAAAAAATTAATTATGTAAATTAATATTGCGAAAAGCATTTAAGAACGCGTCGAGAGCATAAGTCGAGAGAAAACGACGAGAAGATTTTCGAAGACCAGGCCTTTAGATATCCTAACACGTATTTGCACAAGTACATATGTGTAAAAGTATATTAAAAAAGTTGTAACGTTAGATTTCTCTTCTTCTTCATTTGACCCGACGCTATGTAAGCTTAATTCATATTTGACCTCGGGACGAGGTTATATATATATATATATATGTATATATGTTCGAAAATATATATATTATTCCAAATTTTGAGTCCAGCTTTTTTAGTTGCTCTCTCTACTACGAAGCTTTTGTGGAGTTTTCGCCGACTTTATAAATTCTTTGCCATTATTAAAAGTGTACATTTGATATGTAGAACAAAATCAACAATTGTGGTCGGTGGTCTTTTGCTGGTCAATATCACAAAGTTATATTACCGAAGTATTATTTTCGTGCAATTGGCTTTTCAAAAGGCACAATTACGTGTAATGTTTCCATTAACTAAAGCAAGTCACGCAGCATCAGCCTCACAATGTATGTTACCATGCTTACTTACTTACTTACATACTAAGCTTACTTGACCCTTAGCATTGAGCACAGAAGAATATTTGCCTATCAAATCATATTTTCTTTATTTTCAAAGCCAGATTTGCTTTGTTAAATTAAGTTTAAGTATGGGAACGGCACTACTTTAATTGATTTCATTTCATTTTAATAAATATAAACAAATTTATTTTAAATATGTAATCAAACTTTAATTTTATTCCTTTACATGTCAAGCAATTATATAAAAAACTTGAAAATTGCGGTACAAAAGATACTGTGAGAAGAATAACTTTGCCTGTACTGTATGTATGAATGCATCGGTATATGTATAAGAGTATGAACGAGTCATGCCTGTGCTTCATGTTGGGCTTTCCGTTAGTTTTTAGGTTTGCCACCAAGTTACTCCTCCCATTCTGGCAGCAATCAGTCACCACCATCGCTTTTGCCTTATTTTTCTTCTCTAAAATTTGATTCTAATCCGCTGATAATATTTCAGACCTTGTCGAATTTTGATATTTCGCTCGGTTGATTTTAAGGCGATTCTGACATGGTCGCATGTTGCACACACAACGACAACACGCATATGGGAATGAAGGGTGCAAACAGAGCAATAAGTAATAAGATTTAATAGCAAGTAATATCGAAATATGTAATATAAATGCTTTTCTGATCAAGTGTTTTCAGAGTATATCAATCTTTACATCTGCATTTTGCATTCCTTTATTTATAAAAATGTGTATACAAAAATATATATATCTAGACAAACGAGAAGAAGAAAAAGAATACTTTTATCTATACTTCGGCTCACATCAATTTAAATTTCTATTTAAGCTTTTATCATATATATGCCCTGCACCTAAAGTGTATAAAAGTTATGTTCCTGTTTATAAATGAGCTTTACATGCGCACAGAAAATATACATTTGGTGTCTACAGTATTTCTCTCAAATGCGTATTTAGTGATTCAATCTCTTTTATCATTGTAGTTGAGATGAGCCTATTGGGAGTAGGCTTTTTATTTAATTCAAAAAAAAAAAATTGATGTATGTTTAAGAGAATGAGTACTCGTACCTTTGCTGATTATTTAGGCAACTCTTATCAGGTTTTGGTTTTGGAAAGGGAGTATAGTATATTTTTAAAATTGTAACTGGTCACACTCAGCATGGGTCCTTTTAATTACGTTTGCATACTTTAATGCCACTCAACGGGCTGTACTACGCCCCTTTTCATAATCCATTTCAAAATAACCAGTTCTGATGAGAAGATGGGGGTGCGAGTTGGCTTGGGCATTTGGTAAGCGATAGTCCTTATACAATATATGTGGGAAGTACGGATGGGGGGCACCCTGTGGCACGGAATGCTTATAATAATTGAAGCATATTCAAAGTGGTTTGAGAGACGTAAGGGAAACTAAGAGAGTGTGTGTGAAGCTCTTGTTTTTGTGCTTTAGGTGAACAGCGAGATGTCCGCTCTTCTCGCTCCCTTGCTATCCTGCTCTTCCTTTTACATGACGCGTCGTGTATCTGATATGTGTTTTCAGTTGTTTGTATTTGGTTGGTTGGTCAAATGCCTTTCTCGGGCCGTCGTTTCGGCGGGCTGTCTGTTAAGCTGGTTGCCCGGTCGAATCCTTACGATGCTTTAATTGTTTAATGGCTCGTTAGTTGAATTCCCAGTGGGGAGCAACAGCTTCAGTGGCGACCAATAGTACAACAAGGGACTAGCTGACTAGGATTTTCAAGTGTGATAATTGTTGCATTTTATTGTGGATTAAGCAAATTTGCTGTAAATTATATGGAGGTACATATCCTTTTGAATAAAATATTTTATAGCCCAGTCAGTTTATTCAATCAATGCGAGAGAGAATGATTATGTTCTCTAAACTTATTCAATAATAAAAAGTTATTACAAAGTGATTTTTGGCGTCAATCATTATAATAACTATATAATATTGTATGTTTCAGCGATATAAGGTTTATGTTTTCTTGATCAGCGTCATTCATATACTTGAATAAATAAATGTCAGAGACTATAAGAGCCAGAGCTAATAAATCTTGATATATGTATTTAGCTTTTAATTCATTTTATTTTATTGAAATCCCTTGCTGCGCTCTGAATGTGTATCGACTGATCGGCTTGTTTTTAGACGGTAAGACTGCAGTCGAGAAACTCGACTGTAAAAGACTCTGAACCCTCTGGGAAATGCAAATAAAGTTGGAAATTAAGTATTATTTATGGTTAACTACATTAAATATATTTTCTTATAATTTGGTCGCCGCTCGAATTAGCTTCCAAATAAGAATATATAGATACATTTGAATTCAATTCTTTTTCAGTTGCACTCCCTTGTCTACACATATGACTTCTTTGCAAGCGCAAAGCATAAATTTTCTGCATATGAAAACATATTCGATTGAAAGCTGAGTGCTGCGTCACTTCACGCGACTTATAAGTGTTGAGATCGACGTGTTCATATAGACAGGCAGACAAATGGATATGGCTCAAATGACTCGGCTGTTGATACTGATCAAGAATATATATACTTTATAGGCTCGGTGATAGACTATGTCCTTTTTAAGCACAGTGGGAATCTCTCTCTAATAAAATATATAAAATATTATATTAAAACATTAAATATATATATATATAAAACATACTTCCCTTTATAATACAAAAATCCACTAGGCGATTCAGCATCCCCACTTGCCGTCAAATACGGGTACTTATCAAACTAAACTCGTATATATATATATTTATTAATCAGGAACTGTTGACCGAAAATGATCGTTTCGTATGTATTGCTAGGACCGTACCCGGAATTAATTTTAGTATTATATATATATTTGTATGTATAATTCAGAAATTCCAAACATTTGTTTCAGTAAATTCCGGGTGCGTTTATATGGTTTATTCAATCTTTTGTTGCAGGATATTTATGCACGTATATGTGTAAGCTTATGGGTGTATGTGTGACGTACCGTGCGTATTATGATCGAGAACATAATTTCCCGACAGTGTTTGCTTTTACTGAATAATGGGGCATTGCGTCGACGTTCTTATCGCTTACTCGCAAGACTTCACACAGGACTTTGTACGGAGGCCGCGCATATCAAGCACTCCCTGCTGTTGCTGAAGTAAGAAAAACAACACTAACAAGAAAAACGACATCGACATCAAGTTAAAAAGCGGTAAAAACAGCAGATAGAAGTAACAACAAAATGACGCAACAGTTTGCGGTAATCGAATCGTAATCTTTATCGTAATCGCATACCGGCAGACCGCTTTATTCCACACCCATCGCCTGCGACACGCCCACTAGACCAGTTACAGCCCAGTCTACGACATTAAATTTCAATCGTGGCATATAATAGCATGGTTTTGGATATTAATGGACTCATTTCGGTTAATATACAGTTCATTGCGATATTCTCATTCTGGCGGTAATATATGTATATGCATTGATATTATATATTTATATTAAATTATATTCATATTATAATAATTCAAATTACTTTAAATATTCTTTCGTTTTGATTTGCTACTTATTTAATATATTTTGCAATTATTTTTCATTAGTGTATTGTATCGGCGACATCGGGAGTGGTTTGAAAACTTAAGCTATTCGATTTCAATGATACACACTTTTTATGTCTAAGATATCTTAAAATCTTTATTTGGACTTAACTTATTAATAATTATTGGTGCGAATCTATGCACCCCATGCGCGTCAGGAGGCGAATCCGGATCCGGCAACGGACTAAATACTTAAATCTCTGCAACCCCCATGGCAGATGGTAGCAGAAGCAAAAAATGCTTAGTTCCAGAGACGGCACGTGGCGCAAAGAGTCTAGAGCAGACTGGGCATAACTTCCTGTCGAAAGAGATTTACTTTCATGTGTCTTATACGAGTATTATAATAATGCTTACCCGTTACCCATCATACTTTATCTCCATCTCTTTTTCATTTTTGTTCTCTTTTAATATTGCCATAAACGTGGTAGTACATGTGATAAAAGTACGATAAAAGGTTCATACTTGCACATTTGATCTAATCTTAACAAATTAAAATTCCAAGAACAAAAAAGGGGAACTGCTTGCTTGGGAAACGTGAGTGTTTCTGGACAAGGAGATATAGATGTCAGAGATTTTATATAAATGAATTAAGCACTATTTAAGATCCTTAACTTTCGTTCGCGTTTATAATACACGACTATCTATAAGAATTTAAATGCAGAGGCCGAGAGGGCAGCATTTCGAAATACCGTAGCCTCTTTTCGAAAATATTCCAAAGCCCAAAATTTAAAACAAACTTGATCGAATGGTATACAGGAGCCCTAATACCAAATATGGCAGATCCTATTAAGTAAATATATACTTGATCAGTATCAACAGCCTAGTCGATTGAGCCATGCCCGTCTGTCTATCTGACCGTCTGAGTGACCTAGAACTTAGCCTATTTAATCAAGCACCCAAACAAGCTTCTAGAAGAATCCTGAGACGTATTGTATAAATTGCCGGAGCAGAGGAAGGCTGCCACTAAAAATGTATCGTCATGATATCGATTTTGAGAATTGAGATATTTTCAGATTAGTAATAATAATTAACAACATACTTTTATATTGGAATACTGTACAGCGTATCATACTATCGCGTAAGCTCGACTGGCCCGGTTGTAGTAGAAGGCTTGGTAAGGTGTTTATGGTTTGTGTTTATCGTCTAAAATGAAATGATAATCTTTTCATTGCTGACTTCACTGACTGAGTTCACGCGATGATTACTACTATTAAATTTTACAAGCTTGTAACTACTTTTACTTTTTTACTATATTATTAAAGTTTTAGAAGGTATTTAGTTGGGAAGAAGGGTGCGTTGTTTGGTTTTCCAGTGTTTTTTTTCGAAGGTAAAATGATGTACGATTATATATGATATAATATCTAACATCTGTAACCCTGCCCGCATGCATTTGCTCCAAGTTACATCAATTTATTTTCATTTCAGAAAAAACAATAAAGTAATTGCAAAAAAAGGAATAGGAAATTTAATTACTGAACAAAAAATAAGTTTTTTTTGTTACTTTAATGTGAGAATGGCTTAAATGCCTAAATTCCAGTAATGATCGTATGAACTCGTATTATTAAAGCTCATAGTTTCGTATTTTTTTCAATCATCGAATAAAATCAGCATCTACATTAATATCGTCTTGACCTTTTAAGAATGGTAAGTGTCAAATGAATGTGATTATACGTATTCGTAGATTGTAAAAATTTCCATAAACATTTTGTAAACATTTTGTGCAAAACAGTTAAACATTTGAATAAGTGCTCTCGCTTTCAAAGCGGCAGTTACATATGTCGTCTCTTTTTAGATATGAAATTCGAACAAATGGCACGTGCATATGCGGAAACGAGACAAACGACAAACTCAATCGCCATATTGAGCCTGCACATATATGTATGTGGGTGTGTCCACTTACGTACTTGTGTGTTTGTTTGTGTGTGTGTGTTTTACTCGTCATTTAAAAAATATGTATTGTGCACCCACGCTCGGAATCTGGAACAGGAGCATGCTCCAGCACTTCAGCTCCTTTGCTGCCCTTTCGTAATCGTATTTGTGTTCGTATTCGAATTTGTAATCGTATTCTCATTCGTGTTGTGTTTGTTGAAACGGAAGCTGTGCGGGTAGTTACCGGAAGAGTGTAGTGGTTATTGTATCGAAATGAAACAATTCAATTGGGCGAATGCTACTAACTCGTCTGTTTATTCGGAAAATTCAAATAGAATTTGCGTTTAACCCTATGCAAATTCCGTTCCTCATACACACATTTACATGTACATAATTGCGCAGGTAAATTCGTATGCACATTCATCTTGTATGCATATGTGCTAGAGACTTTCCGGCACTGAATCAAGAGAAAGCTAACAATTCTTCAATTATATGTTTGATAAAACCATAACCATACTCATTGAACCTTATTCCGAATAAAAATGTTAAGCTGTCTGATAGTTAATATTTTTGGCAAGACTAACAGCTTATTACCGTATTGAAGTTCGATTTTGCTGCTTGCAGAATTAAATTTATTAAACTTTATGTGTAAAAAAAGCAATATAAAAAGAGAAAAACAATCCAAACATCGTACGCTTGTCCTTTCAATTTAGTTGCGTTTGTGGCGCGAATATAAGCGGCGCAAATGTCAGGCACAGGCAAGAACAGTCATGGGCGCGGTCATAGGCATTGGTACATTGGTGCACAAGTATAGGAACGGTGGCCAGACTTCGACTCAAGTCGGAGCACATTTGTTTATGTACAGCTGTACTGTGTACGCAGCTGTGATTTGTGCACTACGCGAAAGCGAGAACGGCGATCAATTTGCCAACAGCCAATCAGCGTGGCCGGTTGTCGCTCTGTGGGAAGTGGATGGTTAATACATGAACTGCAGAGCCAATCAGAAGCCGCTTTCTCACCACGTTTTGTAGTAACCCCAGTCGCGTGAACCTTAGGCCAAAATGTAGAACATGCGACAGTCATACTGGCATTAGCATTCGCACTGTTGCTCGTGCTTTACTATAACTCTATTCCGACGGCCAACACATATTGGTGACGGTTTTCAAATCGGTAAACAGTTTGAAGCACAGCTTTTAAGAATATAGTGCAGTATTTGAGAAACAAAAATATAGTTTGAACAAAAACATCAAATTGAATAAATAATACTTTCTCGAGTGAAAACTGTGAATACAAATATGAGTACGAATACAAATGCAAATACAAATACAAATGCAATACAATACGTATACGGATATGAATACGGGTGTGAACAGTGAGAATGTGATAACACGGGATTGTAGATCGTACTGCTAATGCCCTTGTATGCCCTCTTAATTATAAAGAGTGAATGAAGTGAAATGAACAAGGAAACTAAAACAAAAGCAGGACTGCTCACATAACGAAAACAAAGAATTTACAACCATATAACGACAATCGTGTAACCATCATCATAACCATCTGTATGAATTCCATAGAGGTTATTCGAATTCTGTTGTGGAAGCGCTGCGTGCAATCATCGCCGCCCGCAGTGAACACTGTGATTTTGTATTTAATGCTTATTGTTGGCTTAGAGTAAACATTTAGTGGAATATGAGAATTAAAAAAAAAAATTCTTCTCAAAATTAATATAAATAAGTCAGAGATACGCTATAGCTTCGAATTCCGATCAATAATTTTAATAATACTAGCCAAACACCCAACAACAACAGCAAATATCGGAGGAAGATCATCGGATATCGGAGGAAGATCATCGGATAACGGAGATTCAACATTTTCGTCATTCATATCCTTCAATTATGTTTACGCTTCAACCAACCCCGGCTACCTTAGGGGCAGTACCGTGGTCAGCAGGCGCACTTATTGAACGACTGCCAACATTGGATGATATGAATTCTAAGGGTAAGTTATATATTCTTCAAGATGATCATAACAATAATTAAAATCTGAAGAGGCTGCCCCTATAATTTTCTTTTAAAACAAACTTATCCCTAGGATAGGGACACCTTACTATTTGGGCCACGTTCATAACAGCAGTATTTTATATGTATATGTAAGACAAGGCAAGGTCAAACTGAAATAATCATTTTTAAATTATTGACTGCACTAATAAAATATAAAAGTAAGATAAACAAAATCAAAAAAGGGGGAAAAAAATTTAATTAAGAGTGGACTGTTAAGTTTGGACTGTTGTTCTAAAAAAATGTAAAAATTTAAGTGGCCTAACTTATTGCATATGTTACACAGAAACAAACAGACAGAAACAACTAATTGGTAGTAGTTATGTCAATATTCGATGTAAAATTATTTCAATACACATCAAAAAAACCCAAAATATTTAACTGTAAGTAAATAAAATGGGACCTAAATCTATTAGCTTTTTAATTTTAAAGCTTTATGTAGCCCTATCAGGCAACAATCCAAAGTTATTGAATGTTTTTTCTTACCAAAGTAAATCATTTAGATTGTTTAATTAAAATTCTTCTTGAAAACAATAATACGGTCAGACGAACAGTTAAAATTTAAAGTAAAATTCTGTTAAAGTTTTAAAAGGTATATTTTTTTTGTAGAGCTAGATGGTTTGGAAGACCACTACAGCTAAAATTTAAAGTAAAATTCTATTTAAGTTTAAAAAGGTATATTTTTTTGTACAGTTAGATGGTTTGGAATACCACATATAAAGAAATGTGAAAAAAACCTATTTGGAAATAATTTTCCAATCATAATAATTGTCAATTGAATGAAAATAGATTCTCACCGAATCGAAATTTATTGAATTGTTGACAAACCAATGATAATTGTTGAAGAGTATTAATTATTAAAGTATAAGTATGAATTATCAAGATAGATGCTGTGATCATTATTTTCTGTTTACTTTGCTCTTTTTTCTTGTAGACAATGTCCTTGCTATGAGAAATTTGCCCTGTTTGAGTGTCACTAGTGCCACCGGACTAAACGGAAAAGCGGCAACTGCTGCGATGGAAACCGCTGATGCAAACACAGCACCACAACCACCACATGCAACATCATCGTACTTTGCAACAACTTATTACCATTTAACAGATGATGAATGTATGTTCCACCATCTTGATATCTTGAAATCCATGATTTTCGACCCCTCTCATATACAGGTCATATCATCCTCATTTGTTTATAGAAACAACAACAAAACAACAATTATATAAATGCAGTTGGGAATACTCGACGCTGCATATACACTTTCCACTTTTATTATGATTATACTAGCGTAAATATATTCTACTGATGTACCCTCCGAGAGTTTATCAACAATTTTCAATCCATTATGATGGTTTTGTATATTTTTCTCCATTATTAAATGTACATTTGATTCCTGTACATTTGCTAAAAATTGAGAAATGTGTAATCAAACTTTGTAGTAGAAACGTCGAAAAATGCTTCTTTCATTTTCCAGAGCATGAATAAGTCGATAAAACTCAGACTTAAATGTCTTGAAATTCGTATAGAAAACAAGTATTAAACGAAGATAGACAAAATATAAATTTAAAGTAGTTTTAAAAAATTATTTGGACACAAAGCACAACATTTAATTGATTTACACAAATTAAGTGTCAAAATATAAAAAGATGATCAACACATACATTCACGCATTTAATTGAGTAATTTATACAACACACTTTTTAGGGGGTTGCTCGACTTTTGTCTAGGGTGTCTAGCGCAGGAAAAATTAAGTGAAAAATTGGCATTTTGGTGTGAAAATTGCGATAAGTTGGTCTGTCAATGATTTTTACACTAATTGTGTCTCAGTGCACATTGTGGAGTGGATGACTTGCTTTATGATCCAGATGCTGCATATGCTGCCAATTATACATACTTTGCACTGATCCACTGCCAGAAGAACAAGAAAAACAGGGTACAAAAACCAGAACCATGCCGATCATTCACTGCGGACAATATACTAAAGTTATTGGAACCAACAGAATCAAAGCAAATATTGCCGATCGGTCTACTGTTACTGTCTCTGCCCCTCTCTGTTGACTGTCCCATTGGAGATTGCCTCGGTCTTTGCTTCGCCTCGGCCCTTACTCTGGGCCCGGTTACCCGCTGTGCTGTTAAGTACTCTCAGTTATGTCCACGCCATTGTTTGTGAGTATGTATGTGTGAATCAATACAATTATATTCCACCTATAATAATGATCTTGAGGATCTGAGTTCCTCGTGTCGTTACAAATGAAAACAATTATCGACGATGTTGAAAGCCAAAGTCGAATAAAAATAAACAAAAGCGTCAACATATTCTTGCCTTTTGTTTTTGACATACAAATAATACTCCAATCCAGCATCTCACTCGCTCGCACTGTCATGTATTTCCTTTATATGCCTGTCTTTTTTTCTCACCCCACCACTCATCAACACAAATGAGCCTCCTTAGCGGATTTTCAGACAACCCGAATCAAACGCACATACATTGTTCCCCTTGTTAGTTGGTAGTTCCTAGTGGTAGGTTTTCCCTTCGTTTCGTTCCTCACAATGATCGTCAACGGTCAGAGACCAGACCCAGACCCAGACCTAGACCTAGACCCGAGCCTAGGTCCACTACACTATTGTTTGCCAACTGTGATTTGTGTTGCAATTACATTGTTAATCCCATTTGGCAAGATGTTTTCTCGCTTTTGTCCGCCTTGTTACTTTTGGTAAATCATCGTATTATTAATTTTCTTTGCAAAAATCAAATATACTTACATACGAGTGGAAATACAGATGTGAATTACCATTCATTCAATAAACTGAATAAATTCTGTCTAGCAGAAACAACTCTCGCGCAGGCCCTTGATAACCTAATACATGTTTGCAGAAATATAAATACAATATATGTGGTAGGGGCATTTGTATGTAAAATTTTTTGTTGAATTACTTTTGTGTTTATTAGACATTAGACATTAGAGAGCGTAAAAAATAATACGTATTTAATTTATTTAATGCGTAATTCGGAAGGACCTTTGCTAAGCCCAGTCGACTCTCAAATTTATATATATTGTATTTGCAATTGAAATAGGTATAGTAGGTGCTAATCTTGGCTTGATCACATCGATTATTTTATTAATTTATTGAAAAAATGCGGAGTAGCTAAGGTTAAGTGAAAATAATGTTGTTCAAAGAGTTTATAATTTGTTTGAGTTTTTAATAGGATTAAAGTGATGTGGGGACGAAGGTCAAAGCTCTCTAAATTATACTTCAATAAAATTTATTGTTTTTTTTATTAGATGAAGAGATTGACGAACATGAAAGGAAGATATCATTGTTATCTTGTCTGAAATTAACTGACGAAATACAATATTTCTACAATACATTTACAAATTTCTAGTAGATGAAACTGAATTCAACTGAATTGAACCGTATTAAGAATTAGCCCTTTCTCGGCCTTTATTTTCAATCTTAATCTCCAAGCACACGATAACTGGGAAAAAGTGGCACCCGTTTTGATGCTTCACTGGCTGCAACTAAGAATTAAATTGATACGCAGATTTTGGGGGATTTTGTCACAATCAATACTAGGAAATGTGTATGAAATCCATGCCTGACTTCAATTCCGAGTGCAACCTTTTTTCAAAACCAATTTATCTGACCATTTGATTTCCATTTTTTTCTTTGTTCATATACATACTTGTACTATGAACTGATTGAAGATGGGTAAAAGAGGGTAAGACGGCATTAAGGACAGGAATAAAAGAAACAGAGTGCGACAGCTTTGCTATATATTGCAGATATGGTAATACAAGGTGTCTATTTTCTGTAATACACTGGTAATTAAAAATGAGAGTTATATTATATTTATATATTTCTATAATGTGAAATCCGTATTATTTTGAAACACCTTGAGCCCATAATAAATAATGAAAAATACATACTTTATAAAGTTGAAGATGCCTCCTCATGCCTATAACAATCATTTCCACAACATCATTACACTCGTTATTGTCAATTATTATTTCAAACATGCCTAATTTTATACACAATTGTTGATATTGATGAAATATATATATTATAAAATAGGAAGATATGACGAGATTTCAAAAGCAAAATCCATTGCCTTCAGTTTTTCGCACTTGATCAGGACTAGAACGTTCAGAAAATGTCATCACGATCGGAAATAAACTCTTCATAATTTAAGAAACACATAGCATTGGGCCAAATAAAATATGTGCAAATATGTGTTATGTTATCTAAGTATTAAGGTTATTCAGATACTTGTAGACATGCCCTCTCGTCGAGAGTATTCTTACTTGTTTAATTTAAACTCATTGTTAGAAACAATCGAATTAAAATCTTTACGTACGCTGCAGATGGCAAGTTCAGTCTGATCGATATCGATTCATCGCAAAGGGCCCCTGTTTTCGAGCTTTCAAAAATATACACGCAACGCGGAAACAAAGCTTAAAATAATAGTCGTCGATTTTAAAGCCGCTCAAACATACTTTCGCCTTAACCATTAGTTACGGTAATATTTAATATTATGTTTTTTTTTTTTTAACCCAGTACAGGAATTTGACATAAAAAATTATGTAGTAGGCAAAAGGAGGCATCTCAGACACGAGACAGGCATTAAATTTGGCGTGAAGGCTTCTGTATATTCTCTACAGATCGAGGTTATGTTAGCTTTTCAATACCTCACCCCTTCCCCCGTGAAAGGAAAAAATATAATTATGGCCACATTTCTTAGCGTATAAGTTAACAGGTGCTTAAAGAATATTGTGTAGCAGCAATGCTGAAAGTTTCCTCAAGATCAGGTTGTATATAAGAAACGTAATTAGAAAAGAATTTTGTATTCAATCGCTGTGCGAGCGAGATAGCTAACGAATGCGATATACGCATATGTAGCTTTTGATCGAGTATGTATGCAATATCTTGCAGTTATGAACATGAAAAGAATTCATATGCTGTGTGAGCGTTTCAAAAGAGTATTCTTTAATCACATGTTAGGTAATTACATCTATTATAATCCAAATAGTTAATTTAGGAGACTGCACAAAAAATTATGTTGTAGAGAGCGCTCGATTGATCCGCTTGTTTTTATTATCGATTTCTTATTTTAGGTATAATAAGTAAAAATACTCGTATTTAATAGACATCCGAGTTATCGAACCCATTAAATATATACACATATATAGCAAAAATTGTATGAAACGACTTATCTCGACTAGTCATGCACTAAAGCTCAAGGATATAATATTCTGGTAAATTTGGCGAATTGTACCTCATCCAACTTTTTATCCATATATGTATTACTGATTAGACTCTGAACTAAGAGTTCAAAGTCTACTAGGTTTGACGAAAGGGAAATGTGCGTAACAGGCAGAAGGAGGCGTGGCAGACCCTATAAAGTACATATATTTTTGATCAGCATCAACATCCGAGACTATATAGCCATGTCCGTCTGTCCGTCTGTATGAACAATTTTGGTGACAACACGTGTATAGTTTGCACGCAGATCAAGTTTTTTTTAGATTTTTACTGAAAGATTACGTATTACTGAAGCTACCGACTTTAGATTTAATTCAGATTTGGCACATATGGAGGATGTCATTGTGCGGACGTTTTCGGAAAATTTTAGCACGATCGGATCATAAACATCGAAGATATTAAGGAATGAATGATCACCAGGTCCATGGCACCTCTGCGGCCAAAATTGCCGCACAGGCGCGAGTTAGAATCCCACTGCTGACAATTCCAAATTACTTTTTTTAATAATTATAAATGATACTCTTATTTTATATATACATATATTATTAACTTTGCCTTATTTGTCAGAAAATGTTAAGAATTTAAGAGAAAGCAATAACCAAATTTCGTTAGAAATTCGTATATATGTATATACATATATGACAAATGCAAAAACTCGTGCTGTATATGTATTGAGGTGGCCGACCGTGCAGTATGTAAGGCGGTGGCTCAAGTTATAGGACGTACGATTTGCGTGTGAGAGGTCTGCGGTTCGAAGCTTGGTGCATCCCAGACAAAATTTAATGTTTTTATAATTTTATAAAAACAATATATATGCACAAGACGCGTTTTGAACCATCTCAGTAAAAACAGACACGCTGTACAGTTACAGTTATACGTGTATACATAGCAACGCGCAAAAAAAGTACCGGTTGTTTGTTTTCCCTTTCGCTCTTGCGCGCTCACTCACTATTGGCTGCTCTCTTCCAAGAACGAACAATAATGAGTTGAACATTGCTTAAGCTTATTTGGCTTTAAATTTAGTTTTATATTTGCTTAATTTTTTTGGTTTCCCCGATTAGTTCGGAGTCTCCCACAGTCGTCGCACGACTGTAGCTGCCTGACTTGTTTTATTTTGAGTTTGTCAGAAAAAACCTCTACAAATGTTAATATTACAGGTCACAGTGGTGTTAATCAGCTGGGTGGAGTTTTTGTTGGAGGAAGGCCATTACCCGACTCTACTCGACAGAAAATCGTTGAACTAGCCCATTCCGGAGCTCGACCATGTGATATATCTCGGATTCTTCAAGTTTCCAATGGATGCGTTAGCAAAATTTTAGGCAGGTAAGTAATGTTGACCATTGGCAATGAAATACTACAAGTTAAAGATATTATTATTATTATTACTGAACAAAATTGAAAAAAATAGTTTTAATTTATGTGATCATAAATTGTCACATATTTATTCTTACATCTTAGAGTTTTGAAACTTATGTATATTCACTGACAAGCAATTCTACTCAGTAATTTTATTTAAGTCTCTATATCACACACATATATATACATATATATCACAAACAAATATATCATTTTGTCCGTTTTTACGTTTAAGTTAAGTTTATCTTTGAATTTACATAGAAAATAATATTTTTTAAAATTTTATTATTATATACATTTTGTTAGATTTTATATTTATACATTTTTTGAAGTCAAAAGTTACACATATAATTACGTGTTACACTAGTTTGTAGAACACTCAATCAGAAATCATTTTATTTCAGATATTACGAAACAGGAAGTATTCGACCCCGTGCAATTGGTGGCTCCAAGCCAAGGGTAGCCACCGCTGAGGTCGTTAGTAAAATCTCTCAATACAAACGAGAATGTCCAAGTATATTTGCGTGGGAAATTCGAGATAGATTGTTACAGGAGAACGTTTGCACAAATGACAACATACCTAGTGTAAGTATCTGTCAAGGGAAGTATATAAGCAGTATTTTTATGACATTAATATTGTATTACACAAAATATAACTTTGAATTCGGAATATCTAAATAGATTTATGATTTTAACAATAATTCACAATATTAAAATCGAAAATCGATTATCTATGAAAAAACATTTGAGTTGCCTAAATTAACTTGCTTTAAGAAACCTCACCTTCTATACATATCTTGTAGATATAAGTAAATAGAATGTATTTATAATGTATTTATTAAACGATATGTGGTCTGTAAGGAAAATGATTTATAAAATTTTGTTTCAATAATTTAGGCATCACATTATCTTATGCCATTTTTTTTATCGTCTTTTGTATTCTTGACGCCATTTTTGTCCTGTTGAGCTCTTTTCTTTTTCACTTTTAGTTAGCATTACCATTTTTTTTATTGTTTATTAAGTACGGCAAAAAAAAAGAAAGGACGCAAAGAAACAAAATAAATTGTGACAGTGATGCCAATGGCCTGCGTTGTACATTTCCCATTGACAGTTGTGTGGAAAATGTGCTCATTCAAATGGAAGGGAAAATCTTTTATGCACATTAAACGACAAAAAGGGAAATCAGTGCTAGAAATATATGAAAAACGTACAATATTAAATAAATACAGCCCAAGCACAGGGACGAGCGCAGGCCAAGACAGGCTGCCACCACAAAGCGTTAAGCGTTGAAATTCACGCGCAAGGGGATATTGCAATTTTTGGTTTGGTTTGGAACTAGAAACAGAAGCAGAAACGAACGATTGGATGGACGGAAACAGACCTTAGACTTTTGTGACAGGGTGGGATGGAATGAAATTGTGGCAAATTCACTGAGGGGTGAAAGCGTTAATGCTTAGCTGTTGGATATATTCGATAAAGCTGCATGCAATAATTTGTTCCGTGAGTTTCTGTTCTTCTCTCTAGCCCAATAATAAGAAGAAGAGGCCTTAAAGTCGTGAGTACTCGACTACGAAATACCCCAATAGCACCTGATCACACGCACTCTATTGCATATGAACACACATTATCTATGTGATCTCTAAGCGCACATGCTGACAATCATGTCACAATCTTCATATGTTAGGTGGAGGGAGTAAAGTAGAGTAGAGTACGATCACAATGTAGACCATAATAAAATGTATGTATGTTCACTTACTTACATAACTATATATTCCTTTGCCTATGCATTAGGAACATGTATATATGGCTTTTAGTGATGGCGCTCATTTTATTTTTCAAAATAGATTTTATACCAAGCGTTCGGTTTTCGTTCCCTCGAAAGGACATTTCTGCCTAATTTTTCCACTCAACTGCACTTTTCCCTGTTGTTCTTACTCGTTCATTTATATGTTTGCTCGTTTCATTCTTTCTTTCGTTGGCTTTAGTCATTGCCGTTGTTTTTTCCCGTTGCTTTTGCTTTTGCCTTTTGAATTCATTTCAAAAGCGTTGTCAAGCGCAGGCATAGCCTTAAAATAATAATGGAAAAAAATACAAATTAAAAAAAAGCAGCGCACGAATTTACCGTCAGCTGCTGTCAACAGGAGAAAATGTTTGCTATAGCTTTCTGTTACACTCTTTGAGGAGAATGTTGAATTCTGTCAAAGAATGTGTTACATTTACTAAAGCCTGAAAGTTTATTAAGCTACTTATATATATATTTATGATTTCTACTTATCAAATAAGCAATCAAAACTGTTCATGAGTATTGATATCGACGATAATATTGCGATGTCAGTATCGATTAGTAGTACTTCCTGCAGTCTTTACAATTATTGCAAATCTTTATACAATGAGTTCCAATAAGCGAGTTGCTTGTAGATATTCTAAAGAATTTAGCACTTAACTTTTAAAACGGTCGATCTTTTTGCATGATAGTATTCTTTAAAAGTGATCTAAAATACATCATCAGCACAAATCTTTTGAACTTTTTTCTTAAAAATGTAAAAATTTTAAATTCAATCAAATTAAATGTTATTGTTTATATATATTTTTAGGTTTCGTCCATTAATCGTGTATTGAGAAACTTGGCTGCACAAAAAGAGCAACAAAGCGCTGGAGCAAGCAACTCAAATTCCCATCCAAGCACAAACTCAAATGGAAGTGGGAATGGGACTGGAAATGTTATTGGCAGTAGTAATAGTAATACATTAGGTGCAACCAATGGGACAGGGTCGAGTTCAACTAATGATCTGATACAAACTGCTACACCATTAAACTCTTCGGAGAGCGGAGGTGCCAGCAATTCTGGCGAGGGTAGTGAGCAGGAGACGATTTATGAGAAGCTACGTCTTCTGAATACGCAACATGCTCCGGCATTGGAATCAGGTCCAAGCGCCAGCAGTCATGGTCAACTCATTACAAGTGTGCCAAGTCATTTCAGTCCACATCCCCATTCAAACCACTCTCTCCACACCCATGGACACCATCAACAACAGCAGAGTTGGCCACCTCGACATTACACCGCAGGATCTTGGTATGCAGCTCCTCTAAATGGCAATCAAGTTCCACCTTCTCCTGATGGTTTATCTGTATCTGGATATACAAACGGAGGTGTTGGCACACTTGGGCCAGGCTCAGGACCGGGTCCAGGTCATTCCCTAAGCCCACCAACTGATCTCACAAACATTGGTGGTTCTAATGTTCATTTGAGCAACTGCAACATTGAAGACGATGTTATGCTTAAGAAAGGTGAGCTTGTAAAAAAAAAAATTACGGATATCGAGCGCACGCGACTGTATAATACCCTGAACAATGCACTATAGTAAAAGTATTTTAATAATTATTACTACTAAACTGAAAATATCTGAATTCCCTAAATCTATATCACAACGATAAAATTTTAGTGGCAATTTCTCAAATTGAATACATATCAGCTAATTTCATTAAGCTTGTTTGTGGGCCAAAGTGCGCTACATCACAAACGCTAGCAGTTCCATTTTCTTTTTTTTCTGATTATCTTTCATATTTATAGACCGTAGTAATAGTATTATTATTATAGTATTAAGCACCTGTGAAGTTAGAAGTATCTACGTTGAGAAATGTGGCCATAGTTAGTTTTTTTCTGTTTACTGGAAAGAAGGGTGACGTATCGAAAATCTTTTATTATCTTAATTTGGAGAGCATATACAGGAACCTTCATGCCAAATTTGGAGTCTTAAGCTTTTATAGTTGATGAGATCGACGCGTTCATTCATTGACGGATGGACAGACAGACGGTCATGGCTTAATCGACTTGTCTCTTGACAGTGCCCATAACACATTTTCAACCCTTGCAGTTCAATTGTATTAAACATCTAGTATAGCTATGAAGCATAAAGCTTTAAGCTTGGGACTTCGTACTGCTCCGTGGCCAATCATATAAACAAATAGAGTTACCGCATTGCAATATATAAATGTGAACTTATCCCTGATATAATGTTTTATCTTATTTTTGTTTTTACTATATATATATATGGGGTACCTCTGCCTACATTTTAAATACCTTTCCGACGATTGTGGGCTATGACAAATTTTGTGAGTCTTGGGGAAGTTAGAAGTAGATAAGAACCAGCAACCGCTGTCAAGGCCAATCAAACAATGAACGGTAGGTCACGTGCTTTTAATATTTACGCATGAACGACAATTCATCGCACTCGTCCAAGCCGAATGGTAGACGGTTCGGAAATAAAATAAAATACTCGTTGAATTGGGACTTCTCTAGACGGAAAAGGTAATCCATATCGGAGTAAAAATGTATGTAAATAATAGACATTTGTAGAAAAAGTATGCAATGCACATTAACATAAACGTCCAGCACACATAACATAGTACTCGTATTACAAGTCAATCGTGCGTATATTGGTTAAAATTGAATCACGGGCAAAGTTTCGTTTGATTTATCTTATAATTGCACCATTCACCTATCCTACTTTGTGCTCTCCGCTTTATTAAAAAGCAAGCGCATCAGTCGATCGGGTGCGATAGTATAATACCCTGTGCAGTCTCCCAAATTAAGTATTTTGAGAATAATAGATGTAAGTAACAAGAGTTTTAAAAATACTCTTTTTGAATTCTCTGCATGCTCATAGCAGCAATATTTTTCATATATACCCATACTCCATCAAAAACAAAGTACAAACGATTCAATGCGAAAATTTATATACTGATTATGTTTCTTGTTTGTAAACCAAACTTTCAGCATTTCTTCTACATGATATTCTATAAACACCTGTTAAGTTGGAAGTGTATAAATTGAGAAATGTAACCATAATAAGTAATGTTTCTACATTGTTACTAATTACTATATATATATATAGTTTATAGGGTTTGCTATCCCTCCTTCTGTCTGTTGCAAATATTTGCCCAAAGTTGCCCAAAAGGTCATAATACTTTTTGCCCATTTTTAATGAGCTCAGGGTATACAAAAGTAAAACACTCATTAAATAAATACTAATTAAGCTGAAAGCTGTTTGCTACTCGCGATCTATTTATGATTTATAACTGAAGGTTTATTTCAACATCATTTCATTCATTCATTTAATACAATTAATAATCATTTGTTGCATTGCTATTGATTTCTTTCGCTATATTACGTTCGGCATTGTTTGTTGTTGGTGGTAAGCAGCAAGCTAAGTGCATCAAGTGCTCCAAATAGAGCCGTTCTTCAGTATTGTTGTTGTCCACTTTTAAGTTAGTGGTAATATGCACGTAAAGTGCGACGGTTATTCAAGCCGAGGCCTGCAGGTGCTTTGACCTAGAAAAAAAAGAAAAAAACTATAATAAGCGATTTTGTCGAGCGCACGCAACAGTATAAAACCCTGATCAGTTCTCTATGATAAAAGAATTTTCAAAAACAAATTATTACTTCTAAACTCAAAATATTCCAATAACCAAAATTCATCCCCGGGTCTGCAATTGATGCAATACGTCTCAATTTGAAAAGCAGAGTTCTACGTTACTCGCTTGCATATATGTGCTGCCCGAAAAGAGCAGCAAGCAATTCAATTGACGGACTATAAAGTATATATATTCTTGATCAGTATTAATAGAGTAGATTGAGCTATGTCCGTCTATAAGAGAAAGTATTAGAGTTAGCGGCACCTGATTTTCCACATAAGAAGAACACAGTCGAGAAAGCTTGACAGTAGCCTTTCATATTAATTGTTTATTATTATTAGTTTAGATTCTTGCATTGTATTATTATATGAATAAGACGGATTTTAACAAAAAAAAATGTCTTACTAGAATTTTTACTTATGTATTTATTTATTTCGTGGTGGTACCCCTGGTGATAGAATTGTTCCTAGTGAAGTACTCTCGAAAGCAGCACTTAAAACTAGAACGCAACAAAATTCACGTAGTATCAAACACAAATCTTTTGTTTTTCAAGCCTCAACACACATAAGTAGAAAGTTATTTACCCAGGATCTTATAATTAGTTTAACCACATGAACTCAAAGTTTTCGAAAACAAAATCTCAGTGGTAAAGTCCAACCGCGTGCATTTCTGCCTGTGTGTTAATGTGTATGTACATGTCAGAAAAAGTAACTGTAACTGTTATAATCCGCAGCCTCTGGCAAGGCAATGACAACGGGAACGAGAGCGGCCTTACTTGACAAGGTCTACCCTAAACCATGTAGTTGCTTTAATGCGATTTACAGACTCATTTTACAAGCGATGACACTTCATTAAACGCCAAACTGTGGGGGTGGCAACCATAGCAGGGGTTGGGGCCATTGTCGCTAGGGTTGTGATGGTTTGGGGAGAGAGGGTTCGGTTAGAAATTATGCATGAAAGATGGGGTGCATAAATAGCAAAAACACCAAATACATACATATTTATAAAATCGAATCGGATCGTAAACCTCATGCCACAATTGTCCTCTTATCAGTTTTGTCTCTAATGTATTTTACTATGGCAGAAGAACAACATCGTTTCTCTCTGTCTTTCTCTCGCTGCCTCACTCTCGTTCAGTCACACTCCCTTGTCATCATCTACGATGTCTGCTTTTTTCTTGCTTGTTACTGTTGTTGTTGTTGCCTGTCAGCACATTGCAGTTTATTTGGCAAGTGACGTGCGCCCTGAGCTGGACTTGGGCCACAAAACCTGCGGCATATCTCAGAGCTATCAGCATCTATTTGCTCTGTCACATTCACTAATATTCAATGCCAGTTACACACGCATAGACCCATGCACACATATAAACTCATTCTCGAAAAACCTTAGCAATTTCGAAAGTGACAAGCTGAGATCCAAATGTTGTGGCCTGCGGCTTCTTTGATGTGCATATTGACGTGACTCCAAGTGGGTCTACATTTCCCATCTTAAGTAAAATCTTTTCTCCATACTTTTATACTGTGTTAACTAGTGCTATTACTATTAATACTATAATTTGTTTGAATCCAGTCGGGGCGCCAGCGACAGTATAATAAAGTGGATCGGTATTTATAACTGGAAGGGGGTTAGGCTACAGTCGATCGCAATCGACTTTGAGAGACTCTGTTCTAATCGGGAAAAGCAAAAAAATGAAGAAATATACTTAAATAAATTCATTTTTATAACATTTTGTCGCCGGTAGAATTCGCTTTTGATTAGAAAAATATAAAAGTACATTTCAATGCAATTGTACATTTTGTGTTGTTGTGTATGCATGTATAACTGTATGAGTGTCTGTTTATAATCAGACACTTATGATCTATCCAGAACCGATTAGAAAATATTTACTAATTCAGAGCAAATACATATATAAAAGTAATTGATTTATAATTATTAAAAAATAAAATTTTTAATTGTCAGCAGTGAGATTTGAACTCGCGTTCTCGCAGCGTGTCTTGTTGTTGATGTTCTAATTAAACCTGGGGATCATTCACTCCTTTATGTCTTCTATGTTTATGTTCCGATCGTGATGAAACTCGGTAAACGTCCGCAAAGAGTCATTCTCTATGTGCTCCAAATCTGTAGTTTTCGGGGGCGGAAAACAAACTTGTTCTGTATGCACACTATAAGAGTGTTGTCACTTTTGGTTGCTCTAGCTCTTATAGTCTCCGAGAAAAACGTTTTTCTTAATTTATGGGCGCATAAGGGGGATTATCAAAAATTATCTGTTACGCATAATTCGCTTTCGTCAAACTTAGAAGACTATGTACTTCTACTATGTTGAAAAATGTGGCCATAATTAGGTTTTTTTTTTCGATATGTGGGGGAAGGGGAGGTATTCAAAATATGAAATAAACTTGATTTGTGGACGGTATACGGGAACCTTCCTGCCAAATTTTGTGTCTCTAGTTCTTATTCATACAGACATACGGACATGGCTCAATCTACTTGATACAAATCAAGAATACATATACTTTGTAGGGTCTGTCATGCCTCTTCTGCCTATTACATTCCTTTTTGTTTTGTATAAATAGTATTCATGCTTTGTGCTTCGCTTTGCATTACGATTCCAAACTCCAGTCCATGATTTAAAAAGCTATTGCACAAAAAGAGTATAATTGCTTTGTGCAAATGAAAGCCGGTCCGTCTGTCCGCTAATGTTATCATACCCTTATCTTGACTGCACTATTAAGCCCCTTGGGTTGTGTTAAAGTCAAGTTTTATACAAAATCATATATTTACAAAACTTCTTGGTATAGACATTTCAATATTATATTGTTATGCATAACCCTATGTTTTTTCCTTTTTCCTTCTGACTTTGTAAGTCCTTTCTAGGTTACCAAATTTCAAAGGAATCACTTATGAATCTTAGATACTAATCAACATAAAATATGTTTCACCAATTTCCATGCCCTCAAATATAAGACTTACTTCTTATAACTGCTCAAAATATACGTAATAAATTTTGTAAACTACAAGATATATATTTTCGATTGAGCCTTGTATATCTGCCTGATTGACAACTATAAGAGGTACAGACATATTAGGTCATATTTATAATTTTATAATTTATAATTTCGAATTCTTTAATTAATTAAATAATTAACAACGTACTTTGCGAACCAATACTTTAAAGTTATGGTTTTATTGTAGGTCCTGCTCTTTTATTTTAATTTGTTTATTTATTTAACGTCGACTAATAGCAGTCGACTAAAATAATAAAAACAAAGTTTTGGGATTATAGAATTGAGGTAATTACAAAAGTATTTTATAAAAAACTTAAGTTAAAGTTAAATAAAAATTTGAGCTTAGGTGTAAGTCTGGGGAGCTCAAAAAGGAATTGATTCATCCTACATTTGTTGCAAGGATTGTGGAAAATCCAGAAAAAGGGTAGTTAAATTCCATAGACCACCGTTTGATGAACCCAAGTACTAGAGCAACCTTACTGAAAGTATACGAAATATGTATACGGTATGTGATCTAGAAGAATTCCTAAATCCTTTACATGATTTAAACTCTCAAGAGTGCTGTCTCCATAAGTGTTGCAGTTTAAATGAAATAATTTTCTCTTACACGTTAGGCAGAGATGGGAAAGAGTAGGAGTTAACTAAGAGTAGAAAAAGCCCTGGTATGCAAAGGAACTCAGCACAATACTTAAGTATACATTCATCAGGACCTGCTAAATAACTAGACTTGATTGAATCCAGTTCATTAAGAAGCGAGCTTTCAGTGATCGGGTGACCAAAAATGCAATAAGACTTTAGTAAACTGTAATGTTAAGCGGAGTTAGATGAGAAGAAAGTAGTTGAATAAATTGATTGCAAGAGGTATATAAACTAATCGGCCGCTGCCTAATCAGAGTTTGCTTTCATATCTTCATAGGAAATAAAAGAGTTACCTTGAGTATGATTTCTGATTTATGTTAACAAAGTTATAGAATTGTCTAGGATTTTGAGCAAATTGGAATCGACGACGATTTAAATAATCGTTGTAACAACGCGAGCCAAGCATAATAAAGTTGGCTATAACATAACGTGAAAAATCAGAAAGATTTCCCGACTCCTTATATCATTAATAGTATCGATATTTCACATTCCCTTAAAAAGGGGTTCTTTTAAACTTCACAGGCAACTTAAAAAGTGAATTTAACACATTATAAAATATAAAAGTGGCAATGTTGATGTCATTAAAAATAATAGAGTTAAGTTTAGAATAATCAGTTTTATGAAAGCAATGGAATTTAACCATTGGATTAGTAGAAGCAATTGAAGGAGAAGGCTGTTCTTTAACTAGATCTAAAGTAAGATGAGCAGTATTGAGGAACAATTAAAGGATCAATTCGAGATACAAACTACAAAGTGGATCTGATACAAAAATTATATCAAGAAGACATCCATTACATTTGCGAATCGGATTAACTTGAGAAAGATACAAGTCTAAAATAGAATTTATAAATTCGTTAGAGCTGGCCCCAACTAAAACATTCGTGATTTCCTATCACATCTAAAAGGGGTACAGACCGACGGAAGAAAATAATAATACAGTGAAACAATTCACAATTTACAATTTGTGAGATTGGTTGAGATAGCTCAAGAGCAATATTAGCTGGGATTATTTTAAATTTGTTCGACTTTTTATTTGCAGAACTTGATGGCCACCAATCGGACGAAACAGGTTCCGGAGAAGGCGACAATTCCAATGGTGGAGCATCCAACATCGGAACTAACGAAGATGATCAAGCCAGATTAATATTAAAAAGAAAATTGCAAAGGAACCGAACATCATTTACAAATGAACAAATTGACAGCTTAGAAAAAGGTATGCTCCATTCCAAGTCTTTAAATTCTATATATTTTTGTTCATTAACATTCTAGTCCATATATAAGGGCTCATCTACAAGTCCGTTTAAGCTTCTTAATTAAGTTAAATGTAGAATTTTGTGTCGTCCCTTCACCTCAAATACTATGCTTAGAAACAGTCAGATGGGAAAATCAAGAATAAATATAGTAGTATAGTGTAGGGTCTTACATGTATCGGTACAAAATTATAACAAGCTTTGAAAAAATATTACGATCTTTAAGTTTGCACCAAGTCATTAAAATTTCCATAATCCCAATTTATATATTTTTCAAAGTGATTTTGAGATATTAAAAGTTAAGAGTTTTGGTTGTTCTGCTTTCAGAGTTCGAACGAACACATTATCCAGACGTTTTTGCACGGGAGCGATTGGCGGGTAAAATTGGATTACCTGAAGCGAGAATACAAGTCTGGTTTTCAAATCGACGTGCCAAGTGGCGCCGCGAAGAAAAGTTACGAAATCAACGCCGAACTCCTAACTCTACTGGTACGAACGGAACCCCATCATCGACATCAGGCACAGCATCTATGACCGACAGTCCCAAAAGTCTAGGTGGTTGTTCAGCGCTTTTGGTCGGTTCTACTAACAGTATGTTTCATGTGCATGATAAAAGTATGAATTCAGACATGAACAAATGGAAAGCTTATATTCGGCACACCTAATATTTAGTATTCTTGCAGAGATTTAAAGATTTTAAAAAAGTTTAATATTTTAATATATTTTTCTCAAAATTCCTTGAATTAAACCCGATTGTTTCGATGACATCTTAATTTATGATTCGAAGGATTTTTTTGATTCGTATGTATAAGAAGAGACCAATACCTAAACTATTTAGTTAGGAAGTGCATATATTAAAGTTGTTTTATTTTATTTGAGAAACAAACTTGACATTTGATTTTAATGATTTAGGATATAGGTACGTTGCTTTTCAAATCTAAGCTAAACCAAAAATGCAGTTAGTTATTTATGCTCTGAACTATTTATTTATATTTTATGTATTTTTATGTATAGATAGGCGGTCTAAATGGTGTAGCTTCACCAAACCCGTTAGCAACAGCAACTGGTGGATCTGACACATCTGATGTGCAACATTCAAATTTTAATTTCTTTTTGTCGAAATTCCTTGAATTAAACCCGATCGTTTCGATGACATCTTAATTTATGATTCGAAGGATTTTTTTGATTCGGATGTATAAGAAGGGACCAATACCTAAACTATTTAGTTAGGAAGTACATATATTAAAGTTGTTTTATTTTATTTGAAGTCTTGAGAAACAAACTTGACATTTGATTTTAATGATTTAGGATATAGGTACGTTGCTTTTCAAATCTAAGCTAAACCAAAAATGCAGTTAGTTATTTATGCTCTGAACTATTTATTTATATCTTATGTATTTTTATGTATAGATAGGCGGTCTAAATGGTGTAGCTTCACCAAACCCGTTAGCAACAGCAACTGGTGGATCTGACACATCTGATGTGCATCATTCAAATTCTGGAGCAGCACACACACGAACTGGACCTCACGGCATTGGGGGTGTTCGAATAAATGATGATGTGAGCAATCAATGTTCGCCTGTTCAGGGTACTGCAGAACAACATCAACTTCAAAATCAGCTTCAACATCAGCATCAGCATCAGCATCAACATCAACATCATCACGTAGCTCACACTCTCGTCCAATCGATATCACCTCGCCTAAATTTTAACAGTGGCTTTAGTAATTCAATGAGTGCCATGTATTCGAATATGCATCACAATGCAATATCTATGAGTGAGGGATATGGGTATGTAGAATAAACTTCTTACAACCGAGGCACCCAAAGTAATAGATGTTGCATCACTGAGTTACCCTACAGTATCAATAACCGAGTCGATCAGAGAAAATCAAACGTTACTACGTCTACTCAAGTCCATTAAAATATATTCTAATAAAGACATCGAACGATTGGTCAAGTTATGTAGTAAAAAAAAGCATATCAGTACAACGCTAATTATTATCACTAAACTGAATTATCCCAATTCCTGTTGGATACTTCTATTTAATCAAAATACTTACTTTAGGAGACTGCATAGGGTATTATACTGTCACGTGCGCTCGGCAGTTTATATATGTTAGTAAACGGTGCAATATCTTATCACTTTCAGTGTTCTCATTACCTTTAAATAATAAATGTACTCGTAATTCTTATACATTATTATAAATACCATTTCAGTTCAGTGTCATCAATGCCCAGCTTCAGCCATCCAACTGTGGGCTCGCTGGCGCCTCCTTCGCCGATTTTACAACAAAGAGATCTGACGCCACCAGCGATGTACCCGTGTCACATGCCACTACGTCCTCCGCCTATAGCCCCACATCATATTGTTGGCGTTAGCGTTGGTGCTTCAAATGAAAGCGCAACTCTCAGCAGCAGTCCCACATTGAATGCTTCAAATACGCATTCCTCGAATGGGCAGACAAATCCAAATGCAAATAATGCACCTGGATACGAAGTGCTTTCTTCTTATGGTTTGCCGCCCCCGCCCCCTCCTTCATTAGCAATATCATCCGCCCATCATACAATGGAGCCACGCCAATCTGCTTGCAGTCCTAATCAAATGGGCAGTGGCGCAGTAGGAGTTGGGTTAGGCCATGGTCCTGGATTTGGTAGTGATAGTATATCACCTTCAATGCCTTCCTATGCACATATGAGCTATAACTATGCAGCAGCCGCAGCAGCCAGTAGCGTTTCTCCATCCGGGGGAACTCACAGCAACTCACATGGATCACCACATGGAAAACAACAGTTTTTTGCATCTTGTTTTTATTCGCCTTGGGTTTAAGTTGGTATGATGTGCCACAAGCTTCATGAAAAACCCAATTCTAATCATTAGCTTTTATCAAAGGATTGCTTAATTATTTGTATTGACAAACATATTTCATATCGACAGATAAACAGTCCGGCAGCAACTCCAAAAATCGAATTTACATATCTCTAACTAAATAATTTAAATCATTGACATACTCGTAAGAATGGAGGTTGTAGAATAAATGCATATGTATATTTCCGCCCAAGGATGCCACCAGTCAATACTTTAATTGGTGAGATTATATAATATAATTTTGACTGACCGTATGTTGTATTATTTAAATAGACTTGTTACCCGTAAGTACAAGGATATATTTTATTCATCGCAATGTAAGTTACAGAGAGAAAAAAAGCACCCCGGCCACAATAAAAAGTATCAAGTTCGTTCGACTGTAGCCTTCCTCGTGGTTTATACTATTATATTCGAATAATTTATTGTATGATTAATAGTACATAATATGGTAGATATCATAGTAGGGTATTCGACTATAGCGTTCTTAATTGTTTTTTAGCGGTTGCAGACCGTGTTATAATTTTCTCCGGAAATGTCTAACGACGAGTTGTGTCAATTTGGACTCGTTTGCGATATGCTCTTTGCGACAAGTATTGAGTGCGAGCGAGATAGCGAACGACTGGGATATATGCATTTAAATGAAGTAACGTAACACTCAGCTTTTGTCTATGTACGCATACTCGATCGAAAACCAAGCAAAGCCACTTGAAATTGATGCACACTGTTAATTATCACATTCGCCGACAATTATGTTGCAAGTCTAAATGCAAAATTTAATATGTAATATTTGATAGAGCTTGTCGCTCAAGATTTGGATGTATTATAATAATCCTTTATACATATGAGTTTTCAGACCTTTCGTTTTGTATCGTTGATCCGCTTGTTTTAGTTATATTAATAGTTCCTTTAATTTTTTGCATTCTTCAGTTTTTTTTGTAGTTGAGTGCTGAATAATATTAATTTTTTAATTGGATTTTATTTGGCCAATATTTCAATTTTTTAGCTGTATAAATATACATGTCGCTCAATTCTTAATAGTTACCAACTGAAAATTGTTAGCGTTTGGGTGAGTGTCAATAGAATGCTCACTAAGTGTTGCGGGACTTGTGTGACACATGATTTTTGCAAAGTTCGTCTATCATAATAATGAGTGTCTTTTAAGTGCTTCTAAAGGTCAAGCTCCCTGGTTGGAGCATTCTTAATATTTGTATACAATTAAATTACTTAAATTTGAAGTTAAAGTTCCATCATAATATTGTTACGATTGAAATTGGCATTGCTATTAATATGATAGACCCTGCGTGATTCTTTCTGAGTGTAAATAAATACACATATATATGTTTGCGTATTTGAGTGCTAGACGCAGGGTTTTTTGTATTGGAGCGCTGTTGAATAGACCGTAACTGTTCTAGTGTAGCAATTGATTAAAGTAAAAAATTTCTTCAAGTCAATTTAGGATTTAATCATGAGGTTAAGGACCCTTGTTAAAGTAAAGTTGAGCAAACATTTTAATGAAGTTGATTCAGAGCTTAGAGAGATGCATTACGACATTTGAAATTTTAATATTTAAATCCATAAGTTCGACAATCAACAATATAGCAAAAAGTGGTTGCTATGAGACCATGCTTCAATAGCCCAGGGTTAAATCACTTTTATAATATTTCATAGCAATTGTTGTATACGACGCTGAATCACCCTTCTGAGTATATTGTTTGAATACGTGTGCTTATTGTATTACCTCTCACACCACAACCTTAATATTATATATAATATTATACAATACTAAATTAGCAAGATTGTCGATTAGCTAACAATGTTCACTTTATAACATGTGTACATATACATATATATATAAAATTGTCGTGATTGACTGATTGACTCATTGATAACCGATGTACCGCTGAAACCATAACTAGATCTTACTGATGAAACTAGCCGGAACTATTATCTAGCTATAAAAAATATTGGAATGCACTTTAAATAGTTAATAACTTATAAAATTAATTCTTTTAAATAAGGTTTGATTAGATTAGTCAATTGCTATGCTGCTGTTTTTTTCAGCTGAACTGTTCAGACCTTCTACTTAAAAAATACAGCGAATTTTCGAAACAGACAGAAGGAGGCAAACATCAGCATTATATTCCATATTGCCTTGTACGACAATTTGGCATGTATGTATGTGTATATATATATATATATATATATGTATATGTGTGGGGTTTATTTATTAAGTAATGATATTAATTATTATTATTATTAATGAAACTGAATTCTTTGTTTTTCATCCTTTAAGTTGGTTATCTCACAACCATTCACATTGAAGGATGAACTCCAATTCGCTCATTTGTATTTGCGAATTTTCCATGCTATTTCCTCGTCCGTTATTTCTCTACTCATGATGTTGTATTGTTCATTCTTGTCTAGGGATCGAAACCAGTTGATATACGTATGGAACTACTAACCAACATTCGGTCATCCTGCTTTCGCAGTCGCATCGAATGCAACATCGCTTTCATTGTCACTAAACGTGGACCATGACTTTAAGTTCTCCGCACACGAAAAAAAGGGCTTTGGTCCATTGTAACCGTGTTAACGTCTTAAATTATACACATCTTGATACCCATCAGAAGTTCGAAAGTTGTTGTATAAGTCATATTAATTGCTCACTGGGCTCAATCTACGTGAACATACCGGCCGGCTTGGCCGTTACGGAGATGATTACAGAGTTCATTCTTTCTATCTTTTCGTCTTCGGATAACTTTCGGAAATCTTGGATTTTTCGATTTTAAGAACAATCTTTATTTCAATATTCGTTGTCTTCGACTTCTCCGGTTCATACATCGATATTCTTTCGCGTATTTCGTTTTGTGTAAACTCGTTTGCAGCCTTATTTATATCGAGCATTGACATAGATTTTCATTATGGACGCTTTTGCTCAGTTTTACGCCTTTGCAATTAAATGATATTTCTGCTTGCAAATAAAGATCTTCTCCGATTATTAGTTAAATGTCCATGAACCTTTCAGCAACTACGCAAAAGTTTAGTGTATACTCTTTATCGTCAATGCCCATGCTATGCTCTACTTGACAAATTGGCTTTATATTGACAGCACTCTTTTCACTTAAAAACTGATCAAACACACCTTACAAGCTTTTAGATTTGACATGCACAGTTAATCAAGTAAATTTCGTCGAAATATTTTAAATTTACTGCATGTGTCAAATAATGACATAAACTTTTGTGTTTTTGGATAACTTATTCTTTAGATGTTATTTTAGCATTCATTTTGAGCACACATAAGTTTTGTTTCTCTCTTTTTTGTTTTTAACCCTTTTGATATAAAGTACACTTGGTACTTTAGACGTTTTTTGAAAATTTCAGCACAATCGGATCATAAACATAGAAGATATTAAGGAATGAATGATCACCAGGTTCATGGCAGCTGCAGCGCCCAAAATTGCTTTATTTAGAACAACAACAAGACACGCCGTAAAGGAGAGAGTTCAAATCCCGCTACTATTACAAATTTAAGTTTTTAATAATTATAAATTAATTATTTTTATTTCATATATACATATGTTATTAGTTTTGCCTTATTTGTCAGAAAATATTAAGAATTTAAGAGAAAGCAATAACCAAATTTCGTTAGAAATTCGTATTTATGTATATGACAAATGCAAAAGCTCGTGCAGATGCACTAGACGCGTTTACCATTGATTTGTCTGCATAATAGTTTGCAAGCATCTCAGTAAAAACAAGACACGCAAAATAAGTAACGGTAGTTTCCTTCGCTCACTATTGCTGCTCTCTTCCGAGAACGCACGATACTGAGTTCAACATTGCATAAGTAAAAGAAACTTGCAAGGCGGGAAATGAAACGGAAATTCGAAGTCTGATATTTTGACTTTGTCGGCAGCCGATGTCGTTCGTCGGTGGACGAGCGCATAGAGCGTTAGAATGTCAATCAAGGGATCGCTAGTTCGAGTCCCGATCAATTCGTTTTGCAACCTATACAATTTTTTATATGCGTAGTATATGGCATTCAAATTTACTTTTTTATTTTCTTAATAATAAGCGAATTCGAGCGGCATAATACTATATATCACTTAATTTTGTTGCTTTCCCCGATTAGTAAAGAGTCTCCCACAGTCGATCGCGGTCGACTGTAGCCGAATGACTTGTTTTAATTTGTTTCTTTTTTCCTAGGATCAGGTTGAAATTTTTTTAAAGAAGTGGCAACCGTGCTCTGTTGTTCTCCGCTATGCCGTTCGACAGGTCCAAATAATATCAAGCCTTCTGAACTTTGACTGAGACTCGGTTTTAGTTTTCGATTTCGGTTTTGGTCTAGCTTCAAGAACTCCTGAATCCAAGGCTTTGACATTTGGTTGAATTTTAAACTAGAAATAATTTAAGTTTCTCGAAAGCATGTAATATCAAGAATTTGCCATGACACTGAAAGAAGGGTTTTGGTAATAGGAAATACTTATACCACTAAAGCCTAGTAATTAGATAAGCAAATAAAAAACTGCAGAAATTTTAATGAACGGTGAGTAATTAAATAACAACGCAAATCTATTTTGATACCCTATACGTATAGATGATTAGAATCAACTCCCGAATTGATTCAGCCATATTCGTTTGCCTGTCTGTCCCTCCATCCGTTTGTATGAAGTTGTCGATCACAGAAACTGTAAAAGCTCCAAATTTGGCATCAAGGTTTTTGTTTGCTTCAGTTTGTCGCAGATACGACGAGCGCTGCTAGATCGGTTACGAGTCTATCGAACGGAGCACGTTATCTTACAGGAGCTTCTGCAGAGGGAGCAGCAATCCAGCTAGGGTCTATCATATGCTCCAACTTTCCATTCCAGAAGCCGCTGAGAGACTGTGGCCAAGTATGTGTATCCGATGGATGTACGAAGTGTGACAGGAGTCAATTGAAGTGGAAAGGACCGCTGGGGAAAAGGCGCGCAACAGCCGTGTTATACGCAATGGCCCATAAAGTGAAGATTACACCAAGCCAAATCAAACTGAAGAGCTAAATAGGTAGTCGCCCAATTTTGGAACGCATGCTGCCTGTAAAAAACGAAAATAAAACCGAAGACATGGTATTTTATTTCTGTCCTGCCCTACACTGCGGAATAGACTTTTGGGAGACATTAGGTATCGCTCCTGGGTGCTCAAGATATCCAGCACTGCCGAAGTGGACAGGCAAGCATCCGAAGTGACAGTGACTAAGCTAGACGTGAAGTATTATCGGGGTGAGAACGAACTTCGAGATCCGCAGATGCTGGACCTAAAAGAGAAGCAGTAAAGCCAGTTGAAGGAAATCCGAGTTTTCCTAATGCGAGAAAGATGGTCTAGCAAAAACTCACCATGAAGGGCTGACCCTTACCCCTGTCCCTGCCTCAAGGAATACCCTAACGCCTCACTTTTTGTTTACAAAGAAGTTCCCTTGTTCTTGAATAACTCTTGATAATTTTCCGAATCACATACTTTTCTCGTTTTTCATATTTGTTAACGATGAATTAGTAAGAAGGAGATAGACTGCTAAATTAATCAATCAATACATTAGTAGGTTATAGCGATACAACACTTACGTAGTAAGCTATAAATACATAAGATCTATTTATGAAATACGTAATTAATGAGCACTTTTTGCTATAAATAAAAACTTTTTTATATATATGAATATATATATGTATCTGCCAGCTATGCGAGCGTACAATGCCAATAGTTGAAGCGGATCAGTTGAGTGCACACGAAATTATAATACCCTGTACAGTTCTCGATAATAAAATTATTTTGATAATTATTACTACCAAACCGAAAATATTCCAGTTCCCAAAAACTATATCACGAAGGTACATTCTTAGTTGCAACCTCCCTCTGGTCTGGATATTCATGCAATACTTCTCAGCTCATTTCTGAAAGCTTGTTTCCAGGGGTAAGCGTGAACAACTTGCACAAGCTTTTGCGTTTGTACACAAACTTGATCAAATGCTTAGTGCTACGCCACTTCATTAACATTTGCACGTATCGCAGTCGTTCCGTCCAACTTAGTGCGTTGTAGTTTACAAACTAGAAATTTGTTCATTTTCTTTTTGTATACTACTTACACACTCAAAAGTTTCTTTAGGGAAATACTTAATTTTACTTACTGCAGGGACTCAAATAAGTAAATAAGTCCATACAAAAAATTTAATAAATTCATATATATGAAATGAACGTAAACATACATTTCGCATTCTATTAAATTTTTTCCTATTGTACGTAATAATTACTACGTATATATGTATATTTAAAGTTGTACATACAGTTTTTTCGCGAGCACCATTCAACTGACAGCCTATTGGGGTGTCTTAATGTGATGAGCCATCCACAAATTCCAATAATAAAAGAGAAATCATCCAACGTATAAGAATACAAATGAGAGCAATTGAGAAAAGCTAGCTGAGATGGCAAAGCTAATGCTGATGTTGCTTGATGCCAAGACTCATAGCGATCTGTATGGGTAAATTCAGTAATAGATTAACACTCGGAGAGCTCGCTTCGTTTCCACACAAGGATAATTATTGTGCTGTGTCTCTTGCACTGTGTTATCTGTAGTCTAGTTGTACGTATCAACTTAATTACATAGTGTACATACATATATGTATATGAAATCCATACATAAATAATCTGTGACTACGTTAATATAAAGTGAAAGTGCAATGCAGTGATCATATAAATTAAATGCACTTAATTAAAACTTAAATATAGTGATGGTTATTAAAGGAAAATAGGTTTATATATATATATATATTATATATATATATATATATATATATATATATATAAATATACATAAACATGTACTTAGACACATGCATGTATACACATATCTATACACACATGTATACACACATATATAAATATATCTATACATATACATACAAATATGTATGGCTGCATCTATTCGTAGAATTGTGTAACGGTTTTCGGGCATAAAAATAGAATGGCTCGTTTGAATGAAAATATAAAAAATAGTTATGATACACATAACTGTGTGTATGTACATGAAGGAATACACTTACATACAGATAACTAAGCAAAATTCACACACATGTTCAATGAAATCTTACTTTACCAATCGGTAATACAAGAGATAATCATTGTGAACGCATTCCATCTAATCTGTGTGTGTGCATGTGCATTCGGGCTCTCTGGCTATCACACATGCATGCATACACAATTGCAGATGTATAAATTCATGTGTACATGGATTGACACATTGATTTGTATATATGTATGTATATACTAATGTATGAATTTCAAACATACATACATATGTACAATCATTTGCCTGTATTCTCAGACAAAGTAATTCGTGTATGGAATATACGCACTTGTAAGCATCGGACGCATTTATTTTTATTTTCTTGCAGATTAATTGTTTTTAAAAAGAATTTCGATCTGAAAATAGCTTCTCTAAAATATGTATGTATCAACATCGTGAGGAGGCTGGTCATTAAATATAGAAATGATCAATAACGATTGTAGTATATACATATATAAAATACTTTCATACGTTTGTATATATATGTATATATATATATATATATATGTGATTCTGGATTATCTGTATGTGTACATTTGTGTAAATTCACACATACATATATATGTACATATTTATGGATGACATATCATGGTTCACTTTATACATACAGACATACTTTTAGACATATATATATATATATATATATATATATATATATATATATATATATATATATATATATATATATATATATATATATTTATATATATATATAGTGTGTATGTATGTATATACATGTATATATGTATAATACAAACTACAAACGGTGACTACGAATGACTAAAAATAAACAGGCAACACATTAAAAATGTTCGGTTTTCTGTGGGAATTTTTGTTTTTCTATTAAAATATTAGTGCCGACAGAGAGCAAAACGATCAAATTTCCATTTTCCAAAATATTGATGAGTCGTGCGCAATCGTTATACATATATACATATATACACATAAGAAGATGCATTTATATTTAGGTTTTTACCTTTCTGGCAATAACTTCAACATTCATACTGTATACTATTGCCAATATGAATATATTATACACATTATATACAAATATATCATATTAGTATATATTAACTTTAGTATATATATTCAATATTATATTAAATTACATTAATATTACATAAAACTAACAACAATTTTTAACACCAGTAAGAATATTTACACCTAATATGCTAAACTGTCTCAACTCCTTTGACATTCAATGAGTCAATTATCCTAAAGGTTAAGTTTTCATTAATATTATAATATAATGAATATTTTAAATATTAAATAATTTTTTAACCATCATTTTGTTTCCTGAGAAGTCTCTTGTAAACTTCGTTGCCATTTATTTGGTGTCACATTTAATCACCTAGGTCACCCATCACGATGAAATTTTTAGGACAAATGGGGCCTAACTTTTATCATATGTGTCAAAACTCGATATACAAAGTTATAGAAGGCTCCAAGTCTTTGGTATGCCGAAGACAATGAATTGATGGCTCATTTCTGCTGAGGTCTTTTCTTACATTTTTAACAAGACATACCAATCTAGTCGAAAGTGTCCGAAAACAATACCCTGTGCTCATTTAAAAGAAAAACACACATAAATGCTTATATACATATGCAAATGAACTAATCAACTATAAAGCAAAATTGTGCAACTAAGTGGGATGAAGCCCAATGATAAAAGGGAATGTTCAATTTCGAAAAAATCTTGTAACAACCTGCGCGAAGTTTAAAGAAATTAAAATGTCAAATTTATCTACAAAGTTTATCAAAAAATTTCATTTTGTATGGGTGTCGAGCACAATTCGTACAATAAACAGTCACAGTCTAAATTAAAACTAATAAAAAGTATAAAAAAATATAAGAAAGTATTTTAAAATGATTTTATCAATATGATCTCCCGTTTGTGCTGTGTTTGTGCAAGTGAAAAACTTGATTCGCAGCGAAAGCCTCCTTAAGAGTTAATTTAATTATTATTAAAAGTCCCAAAGTAAAATGTGTTATTGTTATTTTTCTATTTTCTAATTTTTTAGAGTTTAAGAGCCTGAGCCGTTGAACCCGATAAAAGAGAACCCTCAGCATGGGGGTGGCTGAAGATTTCGCTCCCAGCTTTGTGAAAAAACCACAATTGCATCAAGAAGATGACGGCAATCGTTTAATATTTGAGTGTCAACTTCTGTCGTCCCCAAAGCCCGATATCGAATGGTTCCGGAGTGACAACAAATTAACAGAGGACGGTCGAACCAAATTCAAAATCCATCCCATCGGGGACAACAAGTTTACGGTAGTATTAGAATTGGACGATGTAGTTGAAACAGATGCAGGTCTTTACAAGGTGAAGGCTAAAAACAAATCGGGCGAAGTATCCGCATCAATCAATTTAAATTTTACACGTAAGTTTTCAAATGGTGAATATAAATTAAAATAATTAAATTTGACAGACGCATGGTAATGTTGATGATAAAATTTTTAAAAATATAATATATTAAATATTTTAAATACCAATAAAATAAGAAGCCGGGATTGGCGACAAGTAACATGAAAGGGCTTTGTAATTTGTTTAAAATTTACTTTTAAAATATTTAGCAGATTCATGACCTCGACTCTGACAACTATTTTATTTATATTTAATTTTATAAAAAGGAGCCTCTGATCTCAATTGTACATACTTAATTTAGCTTTCCAATAGTACTTGACAACGTATACGCTAAAAATTTAAAAATAAAGTTGCATTTCGTTAAACACGCTCTCAAAGTACAATTCGTTTAATTATGGGTGCTACATTTATAAAATTACAAACAAATGTCTGAAAAAAATGAGTTATTTACAAACAGTAGCCGTAGTCGATCCCCAAGATTTAAAGATACTACACTTTTAGAAAGAATATTTCCTACTCAATTAAATTTATAACTAATATATAATATAATAAACAGAGTATGCATATATATAGCTTAGAAATTTTTATATCATTTTGAATTTCATTCATAATGTATTTTTGTATTCAAACGGTCTCACAGCTGCTGACGAACCCAAAGAAAAGTAAGCTACATCAATTTAAATTAATTTATATTATTTTTTACTAATGCTTACGCGACCTATTAAAAAAATCAACTCTTGCTAGCTTTAAGTGTTTGTTGATTTAGCTAAATATTAAAATATATACAAGAATATATAATCGAGATTTATTCCTGATCTGTTTAAGTAAAATTACTATAATAATTTTAATTTAATTAATTTTAAATTAATTAATGAAATACATGCTTTTTTAAACAAGTGGGCAAGTTTTCTCTTCTTGAAGACTTAAGGTGAGTTAAGAAGTGGTTCTTCAATAATGATTGTTACTTCAATGTCTGTGTTTAGCCCAAATATAAAGTGGAAATGTCCATCATCGCAAACTACTAGATTTGCATTTGTTAGGTACTCGCTCTGGTAGACGAGTACACCTGACTACACATAAATCCTTTGTAAAAATTCTTTATATTTTTGTTTGCTTATGCTTTGCTATTAAATATATGCATGGTCAAATATTTATTTTATTACATGTGCTTTGATGTGTTAATATAGTAGGTAATAAGTATTAATTAATTTTGTGCAAATGTTACAGACAAATCGACGGTATCGCGCCGACATTCGCGAAAAAACCGGCCATACGACAAGAAGAAGATGGAAAACGTCTTTTATTTGAGTGCCGCGTTAATGCAGATCCCTTACCGAATATCACTTGGTTCCATAATGGCACACCTGTTAAGGAATCATCAAGACATAAAGTGAGTTAATTACATTGTTATGTGTATTATTTTAATATAATAACTCAATAATAATAATAATAACTCAACATATTGAATTTATTTAAATAATGAAAATAATATAAGCAATCGGGTCAGTGGAGTGCACACGACAATATCAATATAATACCCAACTCTCTATAAAAATAAAAGTAATTATTAAATTGTGTATACACATATGTATATTGCCAAATCCCCAAATTAATATCATGATGATTTATTTTTAGGCTGGCAGCTCATACTACACATATAGCTATTTTCACAGAGATTGTTTGCGCAAAAATCTTTTTAAAAAGTGATTATTATAAGTGATTATTATAATATCTTGGTCAAAAAAATTCACTCAAATATTACAAATAGTATAATAGCTTCAGAATTTACAGTGACGCAATGCAATTCAGTGGGAATGCAAATAATTCATATTTCCGTGCTATCTGTATGTATGTGCCCACATGTGAATGTACCCATATATGTATTTATACATTCATATTTATGTGTCGCGCATATGTTGCCACAGGAAAGCGATTCAATGAAAAATGATATTTTCTTACTTGTTTTCTTTTATTTCTTAACTTATTTTTATGACTTTCAAATATGTTTTAAAAGAATATTCTTCAAACTCCTGTTAGGCTGAGAGTGTGTACATTCAGAAATTCAGGCATATTTTGGCGAATTAGTTGTAGAAATAAAGGTATTTAAAAAGTATTACAGGAACTTTCAAGTCAAATTTGGTGTCTCTTGCTCTTATGGTTGCTGTAATCGACGCATTCATACAGACAGACTTATGAATTCTTCCTAGATATCAGTTATAGGTTCAGTGAGCATGAGACGGTATAGTACCCAGCATCAGTATCTATAACAGAAAGAAGGTAAGGCTACAGACAAGCGCACTCGACTGTGAAAGACTATTTACTTATCGTAAAAACAAAAAATGGTGGAAAATAAGTATTATTTATGATTATCTTCAATCTATAAATTTTATAACATTTTGCCGCCGATTGAATTAATTATCGAATAAAAAAACAAAAATTAAATTAAATTGGAATGCAATTCATTTTAATTTGTACACTGTTGTCTACAAAAACTTTCATAGCTAAAAAAATGATGAGAAATTTACTTAGCATATAAAAATATTGCATAAATATATTGATAGATGTGCTAAGTGATTAAGCTTCGGCCACTGCCAAATGACACCGAAGTTCGACACCACCAAAGTATTTCAAGAGGATTACAATTCCCATTGTTCTTTCTTTGCACAATACGCAAGTTTCTTTTGCTTAAACAATGTTCCCTATTATCGCTCGTTTTTTGAAGATATGGCGAATAGGGAACTACAGTTAAATTTTTGTTGTTGCTGTGTATGCTTGCACGGTTGCCACTTAATGAACATTTTTACAACCGGATCTTAGAAAATAGATACAAATTATTAAATAAAAATGTAAATATTGTAAATATTTTTATATATTAAGCATAATTTAGTATTATTATAATTAAACCCAAGTAATGCACCACAAAAAATTGCACCGGTCAGTCGGGCGCCATCGATATTATAGTACCGTGGATGAGTATTTATGTTTGAAAGGGGGGTAAGGCTTAAGTAAGAGGCTAATTATATAAACTTAATTTGTGTTGATTGATAGACTTTACTTTTACTTTCAACTAGAATATTTGATACACTCATTTAATAAACAACACTGTTATCCTTAGCTTACCATCGATAAGGATGTTCACTCGTATTTTGCAACGCTTGAAATACAAAATGTTACAGTTGAGGATGCTGGCAAATATAAAGTGAACGCAAAAAACGAGCTGGGAGAGAGTAATGCTACGATCAGCCTCAACTTTGACAGTAAGTGATAGACTTTTTACTTAAACCTAATTAAAAACAATATGCATACAGATGCGAACCCATACACAAATATAAATGTAAATACATATATTCATTGAATAAACAAATTCACTTATATATATATATATTTAACCCAGCTTATTAAAAAACAAACTTCTGGCGTGAAAAATTTACGTTACAGAAAGTTATAAGGTAAAAGTCTGCTAAAAATAGTAATCGATCAAATTTATAACGATTATTCCAAATATTTATAAAATATAAATTGAGTAACAAATTAATTCTGCCTGCCAGTGCATCGAGGAAATATGTCGCATATGTCTTTAATATATCTTTTTCTATTTTTCCATTGAAAAATCGTTAAAATGAGTACTAATTCTCTAAATATTTATCAGTAAATATAGTAATCTCTCAATTCATTAATATTTCGGCACTACAATTTCAAAATGCTTTTCTGGAAAAGTTGTTATAACTTGAGATAGCATACCGAGTATTAATCTAAAAACATCAAACAATATTATTTTAAGTGAATTTAATGATAAAAATTCAACAAATTTACCTAAAAGAATATTTAATAGACCGATTTCTTTAAGATTGAAATTAATAATAGAACCTTAGCAAACTTTATAAAACTATTTGTGTTAAGATTATTTTAGTAATTGATCTGCTACTGATATTGATACTGATTATATTCCTAATCGTTATGTGTAAGTTATGTCGATGAAAAATTCCAAATTGTAATATTGATATTAGTCATGAGAACGATGTTATTATAATTAATATATAAATAAAATATTATTATAATCTATATGTCATGTCAATATGTCTAATGTGTGCTTACATTTTACTTATGATTTATATTATTTGTGTAACATGGAAACTTCAACTTCATAGGCGACGAGGCTCCCGTACCGGAGAGCACCGATGGAATTAGACCCACATTTACCGAGCGTCCCGTTATTTGCCAAAGCGAGGATGGTGGAAATGTCACATTTGAATGTAGATGCGTTGGGGATCCCACACCAACAGTTACATGGTACGCAAGTGAATATATGCTGAGCACCTATAAGTATCTGCATAAATATTACAAATATCTTAAAAAATTTGAGTTCTTAACATCTTGATAATATTTACGGAACGAACACCACTTATTTTTGATGATAATCTGAAAGAATTTATACATTGGAAACTTTTAAAACTTATAAGTAATAACCGTTTCCTCTGTATACATTACATATACGTATTAAAAAGGTCCCACGGCGATACTGTATTGAGCGAGGGCAAACGCTACAAAATGTCATTAACTCTGGATCAGAAACTATATCATATGGCACGCTTAGAGATTAGCAGCGTTGCTTCGACCGACCAGGGCGAGTATCGAGCCCTAGCAAAAAATAAACATGGCACGGGCGTGGCAACAATTAATTTAAATTTTGAAAGCGGCTCGAAAAAGTAAGGCAATACCTTCTTTCCAAAAACATCTAGCACATCATAATTGTATATTATTAACGCTGCTAATGGCTTCCGTTTACACAGAATTCCTGATGGTAAGTCTCCGCGTTTTCCGAAAAAACCAACAATACGTCAAGAGGAGGATATATTAATAATGGAATGCATTCTGGAAGCACATCCAGTGCCGGATATTACCTGGTATTGCTCAGATAAGCAAATAACAGATTGCCAAAGAACTAAAATGACCCGTAAGGCTATATCCAAAGATAGCTACATCCTAACCCTTGAGATACAAAATCCAACTAAAGACGACGGCGGCAATTATAGATGCAACGCAATAAATATGTTTGGAGAAAGCAATGCAAATATCGCGCTTAACTTTCAAGGTATATCTATTCCATATTTACCGTCTGTATTTACAACTATTACCTTAAGCAGAACGTGAAATCCAACATCACAGAGTACCGTATATAGTACTGTTCCACCCACAAACCACAATTAATCGATTAGAATTTATTTTTTAAATGTATTTTAATATAAATTCGAAATTAAATTATGTATACAAACATACTATGTATTTATATAGTAATAGAATTTGTAATTTAATGGAATTCAACTCACACTAATTTAACTTTAGACTATACACCGCTCAAATCTTCTTTTAAGGATAGGTCTTTTATGAAAAAAAATTAAAATGATCAAGTTCAAAACATCTATGATACTAACAAAGACTGCCTTCCGCCTGTTAATTTGTATATTGCAAATTGTCACATTTCACAAAATATTTCTAGGCTCCCATGTATTTCGATTATATTGCTTCTCACTTGACAAAGAAAATAAACTTTGAGTTTTTATAGGCGCAAATGATGCAAATGGATTCGCCCCCTCGTTCATCGAGAAACCAAGGATAATACCAAATGAGACCGGCACTTTAATAACCATGAAGTGTAAATGCAAAGCTAAGCCAGAACCAATTGTTACTTGGTACAGGGGACAAGATCTTGTGGAGAAGAGTAAGAAAATTAAAATCAATAGCACAGTCATTGCTGAAGATACCTATGAATTAACGTTGGAAATTAAGGTATTATCATGTTTGATAAAACGTTTAATTGAAATGTTATTTAACTGGGTTTGAATTAAATAGGATCCTAGCGCAACTGATGGTGGAACTTACAGATGCAATGTGAAAAACGAATATGGTGAATCAAATGCCAATTTGAATCTAAATATTGAAGCTGAGCCCGAACCAGAGGGCGAAGGTCCAACGTTCATTGAAAAGCCTCGCATAATATCCGAAAATAATGGTAAACTTGTTATAATGGAGTGCAAAGTTAAGGCTGATCCAATGCCAGAAATCGTGTGGTTCCGCAATGGTGAGGTTATTAAGGAGACCAGTAAACTGAAAATGTCCATGGAACAACGTGGTGATCAATACTATATCAAATTAGAATTGATTGATCCTCAGTTAGAAGACTCGGGTCTTTACAAATGTAACATAAAGAACACATTAGGTGAACTGAACGCCAATCTCACTCTTAATATTGAAAGTAAGTATCAAAATTTAAAAGTTATATTTAAATTAAGTCGACAAAATGCTTAAAAACTTATATTAATTGTTTCTTGAATATTAAAGAACAGTACAGATTCAATATTTATTTGAAATTTAAGAATTTTAAAATTTTTATAATATCAGCTTCAAGCCAAAATATCACTATTTAAATGAATATTATTTCATTAATATATATTTGTATTTCTATTTTAATTTGCGAACAGTTGTACCCGTTATAAAGGACAAACCCAAAATTATTAAGATTATTAAAAAACGAACTGTTGTAATTGAATGCACCGTTGCTTCGAAATTCGAGCCAAAATGTATATGGTACAAGGAAAGCAATACAGTTAAAGAAAGCAAACGCCATGTTTATCTCGTAGAAAAGACGAAAGAAGGTGAATTTGCAGTTAAGCTCGAAATTAATGAGGTTGAGGACAGTGATAAGGGCGCCTATAAATTAATCGCCAGCAACGAAAAGGGGGAAGCAGTGTCACAAGTTGTCAATCTTATTGACATTCCAGAGGAAGAACGCAAACCTTCGAAACCTGAAATTGCTCGAAAACTCGTGGATCAAAAAGTCACCGAATCAAAGACTTTTGAACTTTTGATCAGTCTAAAACAATCAGATCGCAAATCCAAAGTGGAGTGGTTTAAGGGAAGCACCCTAATTCGCGAAACAAAGGATATAACAACAACATTTGATGGAACTACTGCAAGATTGACATTCAGTTCAGCAAGAGCTGAGCATACATCAAACTATAAGGTCGTTGTTATAAACGAGGCTGGAAAAGATGAGTCAACATGCAAAATCACTGTGGAAAAGAAGGACAAAAAGAAAGATGACAAGGCTGAACAAGAAAAGGCAGAAGCTGAAAAGAAACGAAAGGTAAGTAAAGCTGAAACTGAAGAAATCAACAAATTAGAAAATATGAATATCAGGAACAACGAAAATCTCAAGAATTATCTGTTAAGGTTTAGAAACTTGAGGTACTAGTTATTGCAGGATAATCTGTAAACCAGCAGCAAGTCTAAGTAAGAAGAAAGTTATTATACCATTTTTCCCCTTTTTTAATGGGTATTGGAAATATATAAACGTTTTCGCCTAGTTTAAAGGAACAAGAAATCCATCTTTATCTTCACTAAGTTCAACCCAACTTCCTTAGATAATCGGTTAGATGGTAATAGTTTTTGACAGCTTTTATTGAATTTATGGAGCGAAATCGGCCCTGACATGTCTTTTAGATCAAGATATTCAGACGGACGAACGGACCGACATCTCCTTTGTTTTTTATCTGATCGTATAAAATTTTAAGCGTATATTATGTGGGCGAATGTTTCGAAGTCTCTACTTACGCATTGTTTTTAACAACATTATATATTAATAAGTTGGTAGCACTCCTCTCAAACATGTATTTATATATTATGTATACCACAACCAAATAAGTTAAATCCAGAAAATTTAATTCATGACCAATTTAGTAAATCTAGTGATTAATATTCATAATTATAAACGAATATAGAACGAACTATTTCACCCACAGTCAGGAGTGACTTTGTACCAGATACCTAAGCTCAAGCCTCGATATACTAAGGAATCTCAACTGGATATTTCTCATTCGAAAGAATCTAAGACCATATTTGGCGTGCAATTAGCGCCAGTCAAACAAATTTCGTGTGACGAGGTTTGAAATAACCTAAGCTTTAGATATTTTGAAATTCTATCATATCTTTCTCTTCCTTTTATAATATTTTTAAAACTTCTTCAGCTGATTCATTTCAAAAGATATTTCATATATTGTCTTTAAATTGTAACTATTTTAAAAAATCGGAACAAATTTACTCTGTAAAAGTATATATGGTTCAATTCTCAACTGAATTTTTCTTTTACGCTGACAACTATTCTTATTTCGGATTACATTTCCACACTTTTCATATAAAAATACTAAGTAAAAATATTAATGGATAAAATAAATTAACTTTAGCCTGATCTTATACGATCATTTCATTTGAAAATGATAGTCTTGTGTTCGCATGATATTTTTATCGGGTTTGAAGTTGATTGATTAAAAAATTCCAAAAATAATCGACCAGAAAAAACCCGGCCATGAATTTCCAAGCGTGTGAGATCAGTTTTAAATTAACTTTATCGCACATTAATTTGACATTTCAATTAATTAATTTACCGTGATCAACCTTAGTTTTAAGTTTGTTAACATTTCTATATACATGTATGTGTCGGTATCCATGTGTAGTAATCACATTTTCGCATGCTAACATTATATCGTTCTATGAATTTGTCAATAACAAAAAACACACAAACACATTTATAAACTAAAAAGGGTGAAGAAGTGAATCAAGAAGATAAATATCATGATATAGACCATAATACACAGGAAAATGTTGAAGAAAGTGACGGGAAGAACGATCGCTCGCTGCAGAAAGCAGACAAAAATGATAATGAACTAAAGACCATTGATGATAAAGAAGAAATATTGCCCAATGAAAATGAATCAAATAATCAAAAAGGAAAAAATTTGGAAAAAGCAGTAAAATCCTTCAAAATGGAAGAAGATGAAACACAGGCAGAAAATGAGACAAAAACTGGTAAAGAAGGAAAATCTGTAGAGAATCAAAAAGCGGAAACCCTTTCAGAAGATCAGACTACTATTAAAACTCCGAAATCTACGGATTTGGAAAAGAAACAAGAAAATGAATCTCAGCCAGGTGGGAAGAAAAAAGTTGATGCAAAATCTAAAAAGAAGTCTAAAGATGAATCCAATATATCTGGTACTAATAACGATCTTATTCAAGATACTTTAGAGGTAAGGATAAATACATCCTAAAATTGAAATAAATGAATATATTATTTTGCCGAAATTCACTGAAACAACACACAACAGCAACCATATCCGTATATATCTAACCAGCATGTAAATATATAAGCATGTAATATAAAATATAATGATATTAATATTTTAAGATAATTAAACTAACCAATATTTCAAATATATTTCAAGTTCGATTTTATTAATTTGAGATTTTTATCATTTATAGCAAGGACCTGAAGAACACATTGCTCTAAAGAATGTTGAACGCAAGGTAAATTTTCTAAGTTTAATTTAAAATAATAATATTCGTGCTCCAAATTATTAGTCGAAGATCGAAGTTATATAAACATCTAGGCCTTATTTATATTTGAGCAGAAAATATAATTATATATGATTTACTTTGTTATGTAGATTTTTGCGAATTTTAAGACGTACGGGCATAAATAAAAATTTCACTTATTCAAACTTTATTTCCCAATCCAACTAAGTATAAAGATCAAAAATTAATTTAAATGTCTCATTGTCTTATTGTTACACGTTACATCAGGCCAGTATTGTGTCCACTAAAGAAGAATCCACGACCGAGATACGCCGTAAGTCAATAATCAAGACGAACGAAGAGTCCCTTGTTGAAGATACAAAAATATCATCAAGAAGATCTTCACTTGCGGTAAGACAGCATGAATCTGGCATGAACAGAATACAACACAAGAAAAGGACGCCACAGATTCATCTATGTATGTTTTTTAAAGGTTGATAGCTCTGTAACAGAGTCGCGTCGGTCATCTATTGTAGATAAGAAAGCATTGGAGGTACGTATAAAATTGAATATGTTGTATGAACCAGATCAAATTTTGTATACTCTAATTTTAAAGATTTCAAAGAACTGTATTTTCTTATTTGTAAGCGATTATAAGTAACTAGCCGAATTCGTTTTAGCATACCTTGATAAAGTGTAGGTTTTAAATTTATGGGTAGTTCAACAAATTTAAAAACTCGTATATAAATATAAATATAAATATAAATATATTCCGTCACAGGAAGTTGTTAGCCACACAAAAGTTGAGGCTAACAAAAATCCACAATCTATTAAGGAAGAGATTCCCAAGTTGAAACCTGCAGAGAAACGGCGTATACCAAAGGTGAGAAGAGCTACGTAAAAAGAGCATCGCACTCTAAATGGCTCCTTCTGTTTCTAATTCTCAAATCTCTTCTATCTCTTGAATTTATTGCCAAGCTACCAACACTTCTGCATTAGTATTAATATACATATAGTGTACTGTACGACACGACACCACTAAATCAAATTAAATCGACTTTGATCTTTGTCGTTAGTAACAGCCGGATCAATTTAGTTTATTCATGTGCATTTAATACTTCCGTATATAAATATTTTTTTGTTTTGGTATACCCAAGTACTTGGGAAAGAAAAAGCGGTACACACATGTATATGTATATAAATATATTTGCTTATTGCTTATCTATCTATGGTAACCATCTTAATAATCTTTCTATTTCGTGTATTTAATAGATATATGTTGCTATAAAATCTATATATTTCATCACATCTGTCGATGAATATATATATATATATATATATATATATAACACAATCTTTCTTTCTATTTATATATATTTATCTATAAAACTATGCCTAACTTTATTAAATAATTAAATGTAAACTATTAAATGTAATGTGTGTGTGTTCTCATTTGAATTTGTAAGCTAGTATTAGGTGTAAGGTTTTGAATTTTTACAAACCTTCTAAATACTTATAAAGGTCAAATATCTTTTCGGAGTAATTTCCAATTGACACTTACATTATGGGAATATAATTATTATGGCTCGATAATAAGGAGTAGAAAGAAATTTGCGACTATGGGCTATGTTAAAAGAATAACTTACTCAAAACTTAAATTTGTTAGTATAGGTTGACGAAGCTCGCCTCTCGCATTGCATCGCTTTTCGCAAGGACTTTGAAATCAGACTAAAAGCAACTTATTCAAAATCAGTTTTAGCAAAAAATGACTTATTTCTTACTTATTATTTAAAGATACATTTTGTTGGGGTGAGACATCTGTTTTGTGATAATATTATGCATTTGGACAAAAACTCCCTTCCCATATGTATTACAATTAAGATTTGATTGTCTGATTTAGCTTTCTATAAAACCATATCAAAGGTATATTACTGCATGGTCTTATAATAAATAAGACAGCTCTGTGCTATTTACTTACAATGAAAATCGGATTCGTGTAATACTACTTAAGGTCAGTTCAATTACTAAAGCTTATTGTATTGTGATTGTCCCAATACATATAATAGACAGTCGAGGAGAAAAAACCAGCTGAGGAGCTACCGAAGTTGCGAAAAACATCTATAGCACAGCCAAAAGAAGAACCAAAGCCCGAAACCGCTAAACCAAAAGCCAAAACTAAGCCAAAGGCTAAGACAAAATACGAAGAGCTTCCAGAAATTCCGGATTATGAACGCCCCACACTCGAAAAGTATGAGAAGTCCGATTTCACGCCAACCGACTTTGCTCGTGACCTCGAAATTCCAAACAAAATGGATAAACCGATATTAGACTCTGCCAAAAAGGAAGCAGAGATCGCCCCCCAAAATAATGGATTGACTAAGGTAAACACTCTATTAACATTTTCTTTTCTTACACATAAATTAAACGATGCATTTTTATTGCATTTCGTATTAAAATTTTAAAAATTGTTAAATATTTTATTATTTTAATTATTACTTTTCCACATTTTTTATTCAGTGCTAAAATATATTTGATTGTTATTCGTTTTGATTTTATTCTGTTTTTTATGTGATGGTTATATATCTGTTTCAACGGTGAACTACAGAAGAGTTTAATAATAGAACAACCTAAGGAACAACCAAAAGGTATTAAAATTGGCAAAGGCAAATTACCTGTTGAAGAGGATGCTAGAGATGGCGCTAAGCTTAAGCCAGTAATTGTAGAACCAGAGGTAAGTTTACTAAGTCTATATGTAATAATAAAAATTATAAAATGTGTAAATGTCACTTTTAATATATAACATAACATAACACAATTCGTCAATATTAAAATAAATTGTATTCTCTACCTGTACCCTGACCCATAAAATACATCAACACCCGCAAATAAATATAACAGAAGGATATACCAAAAGAAATCGGTGATAAAACAACAGAGGTAAGAGGCGCTATTTTACATTATCTAATTAACCTTCCTTCGTCGGTGCAATCATCCATAACCTTTTCAAATCTATTACAAAACTACAATTCACTTAAATCACGTTGCGTGTTAATTGCAACAAGCAAACTATTTTTAAAGAAATAAATAAGCAAGAGATTCAGATTTAAGTGCTGCATAAGAAAAAAATCAATATCTTTGTGTAGGACGAAAAAGATTGTACCAGAAAATGCAGAATCTGTGAGATGGTTTGAAATATCTTTAGAAACAACTTATTTTCCGAATCTCCAATCCGATTGACCCTTACCAAGATTTATCAGATATCTTTCAAACTGGTAGGCTAGTTTGATTATATTTGTCATAATCAAAAATATGTATTCTTTGTCTGTTAATCCTCCTTTAATTCGTTAAACATATCTGTTTCAACCCCATAATACCCTCTCCAGGGATATAAAAACACAAAACACTTCTTAATGTTTGGTTCTGACTGTTAGATTGAATTCAGAGCAAAGAGTGTAGGATATAAAATAATTCTAATACTACACTAAACTAAAAAAATTCGAACTCGAAAGGACCCATTTTCTCATCAACAAAAAAATACCTTAAAAAACATATAAATTTAAAATAAAGGTTGCTTTGATTTAGTTAACTATTTATGTAATTCAATAAGATGAGAAAATGTGTCGTTGAAACAAAATGTAAACGCATTAAAAATGCATACCTCTCAGGACAATAAACCATCTTTGATGGATATTATAAAGCAAAGACGTCGATCCTCCATTAGAAGCTTATTGACCAAGGAACCTATTCAGAACGAGTCCTTCCTTGGTGTAGTTTTGAAGCCCGTATTAAAGGATGCTAAAGATCAAGTTGAGCCCCAACAAGCTAAACAGTTACTTAAGGTAATATGGTTTATTAAAGCTGTGAGCTTTACTCTCTTGTCTATTATATATAATAATATTAATTGCTGTTTCAGCTCCTTTTGCACTTTTCCTATTTTCTGCTATTTGCAAATATTTCTGTCTTTTTTCATTATGTTTTTACTACTTTCACTTTCAAATAAACATGTCGAAGTCGTGCATTGAGCCGAGTCGATAACCTCATTTCTATTAATTACTTTGAAAACTTTTATCCAAAAAAGTCACTTCAAAATAACTTATTTTATATCTGAAAAGATTTCTCTTCAAAATTCATTTACTTATTTGAATCTTTACGCTTCTTACCTCTTTTCATCTTTGAATCTATTTTCTTTGCTCTGTTCTTATTTCTGTATAACCATTTTAGTATTTATATAAAATGATTTAGTAATCAATATACAAATGCGAAATGTATCATTTTATATACAATTTACAATTTCTTCTCCTGATCCGATGACCCGGCTTATTAATATCAATAAAACTGTTTTCGGAAGTTGAGTTTATTTTTACAGTCAGCTAATATTTACCTCATTTGAATGAGTATCACAATAATGTTGTGGGTATTTCAAATGAAAACTCAGTTTTGAGCGTCTCAAACAACTCAAATTACAACTATTTTTACATATGTCAAAGCACCTTTGCACTTTTTATTAAGCTCTTTATATTCTTTATTGTAAATAATAATTTGAAAGGTGAAATTCTTTGAAATTTCCTCACTTCTGGGTTCTAAAATTAAGTATTATTAAAAATGTAAGGCTAACTAAAAAAAACATTCCTTTTTATTCGAAATAAATAAAGTACACAGAAATTAGTTCTATTACTCGACTTCTGGCTGTTTCTTTCACTCCAACTAGATTGCTTCTGTTTTAACGCCTTTATACAACTCTATACTACATTTTTGTAACCCCTATTTATTTATCTAATTTACCAAATTATTTGGCTTGGTTAAGGCAAATGTGACTGAACAATTTAGTCCCATGAAAGCAACCAAAGCACAAATATCTGATTTGAAAAAGCCTGAACCTATACCCACCATTTTGGATGATTATGAACGCCCTAAGCTAGATTCTTTTGAACGGGTCGATATTGAGAAAACCAAACCTGAGAAACAAACACCAGTCATTAACTCCCCGGACCTCCCTGAAGTCAAATTATCTGTGGAAAATCCAAAGGTAAATTCTACATCTCAAACTATGTTTTAGGTGGCACGTTTAATCTCATTATATGAGTATCTGTATCCAAAAAGCTTTAATGACACTCGATATTATATATTAATATCAACAAATTTACATACATAATTATATAACTAACGCCATTATATACATTTCCCACATATATATATTTTTTAAATTTAATTCGTATGTATTTAAATATACTAAAGAAAGAATTTGCCCAATTTTTTCCCAACAGAAATAAGTATATTTATAGTAGTTATGCATATAAATCGGAAGCAGCATTCTCTTAAATTTTCTTCATTTTGTTTGCTAAGTATATATGTATGTATATTATATATCAATATACATATAAAATATTATATTTTTATATTTTAATGTGTGAAAATCTTTTGTCAAAAATATATGAGCTTATATCTCGTATACCCATCCAAACGTTAGACGTCTGTTTTGTCTTGTCTTTCATGACAAACGGTTTGAATTCTATATAATAATTTTAATTACCGCGAACCAAAATCAACAATAAAAGCATTACATATGAACCTATGTCACTATGGCAACGACATTTAATTTAACAGTGACGGTACGTAAACAATTGACAATCATTAATAAATAATACTTAGTTTTGTTATTGCATTTCTGATTCGATAAAGTATATATTAGTTGTAGTAAGCATAACACTGACAGGTTCTTGAACAGAAATCCTATTATAGAAAAGTCAATGCTGACATTTATAATAAAATGCTTTGAAATATTATTATTGTATTTGTTTAAGTCAAACCTTCTAGTCAAATTTGTAGAATATCAAACTCTAATATATAAGTAGCCGACTTAGAAACGAACTGTCTAAAATCAAACTTTAGTCTAACAAGATTTATTTATAAGATATCTTATTAAAATTAAAAATAAATAAATTTTTCATATAACAATACTTGATATATTGATACATTTTTATATGCAGGAGGACAAAGTAAAAGTTCCCAAAATGCAGCCGCCTGCACCCGGCGAGCCACCAAAAATTGAAGTTATTCGTGAGAAGCGTCCATCACTTGCACCAGAGCCACCTAGTCGACGTGGCTCCCTAATCCCGCCTGCCGACATGGGCCGCCGACCGTCCTTAATCATCAACGACGAGGTAAATTTCTAACGCCTAGCTATTACCTTATAGTATGTCACAGCAGTGATCTAATATGATCTTCATAGAATCATTTAATTATAAACAATGGATTGCATCATTTGAGATCACTATTGCACATACAATATAAATGGAAATTCTACCTACGTACTTTACTTACGTTTGCCGCTTTAGAAACAAACAAACAAATTTTACAGTTTACAAAATATCCCCTTTAGATAAAAATGAAACCAATTCTTGCTTTCTTCATATAATATGAAATGTTAAATTTCAAATAAGTTAGATCCGTCGAATGAAAAATTTATTGGTTTGATAAAAGTTAACAAATGTGGCAACTGCGACTTTACTAGATAAGCGATAATTGTATGCATTTGAGCAAAAAGTTCCTTATTATAAATCTAATTAAATTTAAATTTATTTTTTTAAATTCCCGAATCAATTCCATTGTAATTTAATTATTTAGTATTCATAGTATTTATTTCAGTATTCAGTTTCACATTTTTGAATAATATTAATTTAATTCAAGACAAAACTTATATGACTAATTATCGCTAATCTATAAAGTGAGTGTCTCCCTAGATATTCGGCAGTCCTTAATGGTGAACTAGCTTCCTTTTGACTTCACAGTCTATTAAAAAATGTACATACATCTATAAAGCGATTATAATGTGGTTATCTCCCTATTAATTCTACAGTGCTTAATGTTCAACTGTTTTTATTTTGTTTTCATAGTCCATACAAAAATGTACATACATATAGTTTATATTCTTATATTCAGTAAAATGAAGTATTTTAGTTTCCGTAGAAAAAATACCCAGATCCAATTAAAAATATCCGGAATGCTTAGTCGTAATAATAGAATTATGTAGTGAGAGCTATAACTATTACTTCATAATAGTATTAAAATGTCTATAGGAAATGGCTATATAATACGCTTATATATAACCTTCTCAAGTATAGTTCTACTTATATCTTTTTTGGCATTTTAAAAGATAAATTATGTAAATTGCTTCTCCCATATTACATAAATATTAAGGTGTTACTCTTGATTAATATTAGAGCAACCTTATGTGTACATTTTCAAGTACTCAGAGATTTATGAACAACTCTTTGGAAGAAACATGTGAATTCATAAATATATATAAGAACTAATGGGGATATAACAAATGGTATTTGAGCGATTATGGTAAATTGTGAATTTACATAAATATATACATATACATATACTTATACATATGCATATACATATACATAGACATACACATACACATACACATACACATACACATACACATACACATACACATACACATACACATACACATACACATACACATACACATACACATACATACACATACACATACACATACACATACACTTACACATACACATACACATACACATACACATACACATACACATACACATACACATACACATACGCATACACATACACATACACATACACATACACATACACATACACATACACATACACATACACATACACATACACATACACATACACATACACATACACATACACATACACATACACATACACATACACATACACATACACATATTACATACACATACACATACACATACACATACACATACACATACACATACACATACACATACACATATTACATACACATACACATACACATACATATACCCATATACATGTACATGTACATGTATTTTTAAAAGAAATTACTGTTATTAACTGATTGCTTGTATTTAATTGTGTTACGTGTAGTAGTAAAAATGTTCCTAATGTCAAGTGTATTTCCTATGTCCCTTCTATGTACCTTATATGAACATTGTCCTCAAACTAAACAACAACAATAAACACCACAACAATCGCCATTACAATAACTTCCGAAACATCAACAAATGATATTTTTGCCCACCTGCCACCCGTGTAAATCAACGCAACCGATCAACAAAACAAAACTCAACAACAATAAACAAATGCAATCCAACGCATCTCCTTGCCTACAACCAACCCACCATCCACTCGGTACACATACTATATGTAATACACGCTCACACAAATGCACGTAAATACATACATACGAACGCATAAAAATGTATGCTTGCCAATCAACAAATCTAGAAGAAACTTCGCCCCGGTGAAGTCATGGATACACGGGTAAGACTTAAAAATTAGCTGATATCTGATAGCGGACATTTTAAGATTTCTAGCAATAATTGATCAATTTGGAGATATTTATTTTTCTTTATTCCACCTACGCAGTTTATTATTACCTGGCAAATATATTTTTCAAATTACACAGCGTATAGGGACAAAACTAACATTTTCTACATAATATCAAATTTAAATTGCTACACTTACCGTAAGCATCAATCATAAAACTTTACACAAATAAAAATAACACCATAGATGTAAATATTTTTGCTTTGAAAGTAACGATTTGTCAGCGAAGATGTGATTTATTAAATTTTAGAATTAAAACTAAATGTTGCACATTGAAACGGGCGCCACAGTATAATTCCCTGTACAGACTCTTAAACTAAGTATTTTGATTATAATAGAATTATTTACCTAACAGGTGTTAATTCTTTGATTGCCCAGCAGCAATCTTTCGCATATGTACAGCAGATATTCTGTCTCGCTCGCAGCGATTCAATGTAAAATAACATATAAAAAACATCACCGGTTAATAGCAGCTGCAGCGGCGAAGAATTGCTTTAGTTAGAGCAACAGCAACAACAGTAACAACAAGAAACGCTGCAAGAACGCCCGTTCAAATCTCGTTGTTGGCAATTACAAATATTATTTTTTAATAATAATCAATTAATTTCTTTTATTTCATTTATATTGATATTATTAGTTTTGCCTCATTTGTCTGAAAATATTAAGAATTTAAGAGAAAGCAATAACCAAATTTCGTTAGAAATTCGTATTTATATATAAATATATATTTATATATAAATATATATCAAATGAGAGGTCTGGGGCTCGGAACTTGCCACTTCGCGATAAAAAATTTTTTCATCTTAAGCAGACAAAATATGTTTTTATAATTTTATAAATTCCGAAGCACAAGTCGCGCTTACCATTGATTTCTCTGAATTAGTAAATATTTTCTAATCGTTTCTCACTATTGCTGCTCTCTTCCTAGAACGAACGATAATGAGTTAACACTGCTTACGCAAAACAAACTTGCAAAGCGGCAACAAAATGATATAAAAATGAATTTAATAATTGTTAATCATAAATATTAATTAATTTTTTGGATGTCCCGATTAGTAAAGAGTCTCGCACAGTCAATTGCGTTCCAGCAGGTCAGGCTACAAACCTTTCATTGTACTATACTGGCGCTCCGAGTGACCTGCTGGTTTTAGCTTAGTAACAATAATTATCACAATACTTTTATTATATAGAGCTGTACAGGGTATTGTACAGTCGTGTGCACCCGACGGATCATCATCAATGTACATATTTATGTTTTATTTAGCTTAGTCGTCCGTACACAAGCATAATTTAATATGTATGTTTGTGTACATGCCTTTTTCTAAGAATAGATCAAATCACTAACTCTGCAAATTCGAATAATATAAAAATAGACATATATATACAAAGCCTCAAAGATCTTATGTGATGCCTAGGTATATTAGGTGCATACATACTATGTATGTTTGCATAAATTAGCGGATGCTCGTCTGTGTATGTCCTTCAATTTTTGGCATTCATGATTTTCGAATAGGAATGCGTGTATGTGCAATAAACATTAGCATTTTACTCTACATTTTCAGAAATAATTGCATATAGAAATTACGATTTCAATACACTAATTGTGCAGCCCAAAAAATATCCACATATGAATCTGAATGTGCATGTGTCAAACGCACCATATAATTCTGTCATAAAATACTATGCTATTGCGAATACTATAGATACACCAAAGATAAGATCGAAGTGAACGGCTGCGATGCATTGTATGTGCATATATAAAATCATTATAATTATTATGAGAAAATGGTCTCAAAATCAAAGACAAACATTCAGTTGCGTGTGCCGCTCGTGAATAGTTAATAGTGTGCAGTTCCATCGCATTTAGAAACTTACTCGAACTCACCGCTCATCGTTGAAACTTTTTGGAGAAACAATCATGTAATGTCTGATTAAGATGCTAATTAATTTAAATAATTTGCATATTAACATATAATTTTAGTGTATGTTTGTTAAACGGGGACTAACCTTAGATATATAAGCAAATGAATGATAGGCAGATAGGTAGAAAAAATACGTATTAATTTCAAGGTCTGCTCATTTCCTGCTGCCTTATAACCACGTACACACACATATATATAGACTGTTTTATATGTATTATATTATATCCGGTCACCTTTCACAGTTTTGAAATAATTAAGATGCAATTGAATGTAAACTAGTATTTAATTTAATTTTATTATAAAAAAAATTTTACAGTTGTTGAGACCAGGAGAGGTTGGTGAAGGACAGGTGAGAGTTAGCTCTGCTTTTTCCAATTTTTAATTTTGTAGTATTTTGGTCGCATTTCTCTATTTGTTAACAAACCCATGTGAGACAAACCTTGCTCTGCAAAATTTCACATCCCTGCATATAAATATGTACTTGCATTGAATGTGCGAGCTGCCAAATTCAATTAAAAAATTACTCAAAACTAGAAAAACCTGGAATTACCAGTAACAAGCAAGGCTGCAAAATTAAAATATTAATAAAATGGGTTGGGTTGATTCAATTCCACAATTCAAACTACTATTGGCCCAACCATTTAGTATCTTAATTTTTTTTTTTTTTTTTTTTTTTTTTGATTTAAATTTGTTTTAATAAATTATTATAATGAAAACTTTGTATAATTTTAATTTCGAAGTTATTTTTGAACAGAAACATTTTGAACAGAAACAATTTAAATTAAATTCAGATTTAGTACACTTAGCTACTGATGCGATTTGTGTAATGCCGGTTAAGTGGGTTTCGATTGCAAGCGGCTTGCAGCCATGTAAAAGTACATCTACATAAATAACCAGTAAAAATACAATATTCTTATATACTCATATTTTGTAGATTTTAGTAAATAATTGTAACATTTATTTTGATGAGACTAACCATCAGTAGTTAAATAAATATACATTTACACATACAACCACATACACATATCTAAACACACCCAAATGCAAAGCACACGGATATGTACCTACAACCACAAAGATAAAATATACTTATATTTTCTAGTATTTACTTAAAAGTATTTTGTAGTATTTTAAAGAAAAATGTCAAGAAATATTGATATGTTCGCAACTAAGCATATAATTATTGCTTAATACAAGAATGCATATTCAGTAGTACTTAATATTAAATTATCATTGAAGATTACAATAGTTCTACGAAACTTATGGATAATCCATATCGTAAGTGAAAATTCATTCAAATTACCTGGAATTCTATTTTCAACATTAATAAGTAATTCCCTCAATCACAGACGTCAGCGTCGTTATTCATTATTGCATTCTTTAGGTATGTAGGTATATCCGGGTTTCTTCATAGGTATAAATTATCAATATTTATAAATAGATAGCTTTTTGAGCAAACAAAATATAAAAATATTAAATTGTTCGATATATTTTTGTCTATTTTTTATTCTAATTATTTTTTTGCTTTCGATCCTGATAGCAAAAGCAACAGAGACCAGGCGAAATGGGGGATACGAAACAGGTCTTATATCGTGATTTAAAATTTAAAATTTCTATACTTTCAACTGTTTCTGCTTGAGTTCTTTATGTTAATCAATGATTTAATTATGAGAATCCGTATATAACACACTGAGGCGTAAGTTTGTAAATAGCGATTCTGTCACGACTGTATATGTGCAACTATACTTTTGTATATAAATCAATTTGTGATTTGTGACTTTAACCATTTGAGCATTTAGTTATGTAAATAATACAAATCCAATTAAATTCTCATTTATATATCTGGCGAGGAACTTCTGGACACACCACGATACACACTGAAAAAAAAAATTAATTTGAAATCTGATCGAATGAAGAATAGAAAAGATTTACTGCCCCATCTTAAATGCTAACAATTGTCAAATGTGGGTCTCTTTTAAATCATTTTTAACAACAAAATAGTATATAATTTTGGAAAGTAATATTAGTTTCAATATTATAAGCGAAACATAAATAATGGAAGATCGTACTTTTAGAATTTTCACCGTTTACTCCATAGAAGCAGAGTATCCACCAATGAATTTATTTTAATATAGCTGAAAACATTAAATGCATTTATAAGTTATGTATATTATAATTCGCTTCGAAAACCCTTTGTATAAGAGCATAACACTATAATTAAAAAATTAAATATGATTAACAAGTTTAATGATTTCACGTACTCATCATGTAATATTAAATCAGTGCTAATATCATCAGCTAATTAAACAATTATTTAATTCTTTTTAATGTTTAAGTACAAAGTCGATTTCAATTTTATGTTTTATGTTAATATTTATTGTAACTTATTGTAGCTTGATGTTTAGTTCGGTAGTATTGCATTTGAACGTTTCTATTATTTTACCCTACGCCGTAGTTTGCAGAATGCAGTATGCAATGTGTTTTGATTTTCCGTTTGTATGATATACGTATTTTGACGAGTATATAAATTGTATTCATAAATTAATTAGATCTTCTTTATTCCATTCCAAATATCCGAACAACAATATATATTGACTTACTGACCTTTCTATGTCTAATTTCTGTTTTGTCCTACTCATTTAATGTGTGACGTGATTGTGATTGTCCATAAAAGCGGAGACGTCCCTCCATTGATGTGCGCAGACCTAGCGTACAGGATTTAGAAGATTTAATAAACAAACCATCCACGCCTTTGCGCGATGTCGGCGATGGCGGACCACCATCGATTATTGATGTACAGGAATCATATTCCGTGGTTGAAGGTATGTGTTAATGCCATATGTAATCCTCTGTTAAATGTGAAATCCAAGTGCAACAAGTGTAAGGTGTTCTAATATACATGCATATGAAAATTTAAATAACGATTACAAACACAAAAAATAAACAAAAAATATATTGATTTTAAAAATTTATTTTTTCTTAGGAGCCCATTTTATTTGTCAGACATTATTTGCTTAATTTATTTATTTAATATATATATTTTTTTTAATGCTTAAAATGAGCATACTAAAACTAAATGCACTACACTACACTATATTTCACTGTATTTTGGTGAGAAATTAACCATTACAATATGTTTTATTTTCGTACACTTCAAAATGCAGACTCGACGGCTTACCTTACGGTTGGTGTCGAGGGCAATCCAGCACCTACATTTAAATTCTACAAAGGAGTTAGTGAAATACTTGAGGGCGGTCGCTATAAATTTCTTACTGATGGACAAACTAATACAATCACATTGTGTATGCGTAAGTGCAAGCCGAACGACGAGAGCAAATATAAAGTTGTTGTTTCAAACATACACGGCGAGGACTCCGCCGAAATGCAATTATATGTCTCCGATTCAAGTGGTATGGATTTCCGTGCCATGCTCAAAAAACGTCGTTATCAAAAATGGGACAAAGAAGAACAAGACCCCAATTGGGGCGATCTTAAAGAAACCGAAAAACCATTGCCGGCTTTGAAAAAAGTCGAAAGGGTAAGGAAACATAATATTGTTTTCGTTTTAGATCTCATTTTGCTTAAATAATTAAAAATTGTAAAATTACTACAAAAAACGACACTGTAATAATTTTACATTGATTGGCATGTCGCATTCCGTAAAGGATAAGCTCGATAAAAATTCTCAAAGCTCAAATTGTCAATTAAGTCTTTAGTAACTATTCTAAGTAATTTCAGTATTTATGCAAGAATTTTGTTTCTTTCGCAACATTTAAAAAAAAATTGATATAGTTAATATATTTGAACAATTATTAAGTTAGCTACCAAAACATTGTTGGCTAATTAAATAATTTTAGGTATTCTTTTTTCTTAATGTTTGTTTACAAAACAAATTTTATCAACCACCAATGTTTCGGAAGCGGGAACTAAAACTTCTAGTGGCCTATATCATTGAAAAATCACTTCTTTAAAATGCGTCTGCGATCCTTCGTTGGGTGTAAAGAAACAAGAGTACTCAGTTGACAATTGTCAAGTTATGTCTGAATATCCTTTTGTTATTTTCGCAGTTTGGATCGAATCACTTATAGCTGGCATTAGAAACACCGGTCTTAAATGTAACTTTAGCAATATAAAAATTGTTTTACTTTTTGTTAATATGTACAGCTTAAAAAAAAAGCTGGCGTTATTCTAAAATGTATTTCCTAATGTGACGAGAACAGGGAAAAGGAAGTGCCAGTGCCCCATTTGTACCTTGCGTCGTTCTTACAATTATATACCTTTTAGCAATATAACACTTACAAAGGGATTAGTTGTCAAAAGTATTTACTTTTACTTTAATTGGTTGTCAAATTCGAATAGATCTTTGTGAATCCTAGCTATCTTAATGAGTCAAACAAAAACAATCAAAATATTTATTCATTTTAAATACTATCATTAACGTCAACATTATTGGGTTATTAGATAGTCGATTTTCAGACTGATTACTTGATCGAACAGTTTCGAGAGAGTTATTGGATAAGTTCTAGCTTATTCCGACTAGTCTTGAACAAATATAAGTATTGTTGGAATATTAAATATTATATGATCTCATCACTATAACGTATAATGCAATACAGGCACCAACATCGCGTAGGCCATCCCTAGCTGAGCTGATCCCCGATTGGCCGACGTTGCATCCATTTCGACGTGAGGAGGTGCGCTCTTAAATATCTGAGATACTTTCTTTTATATACTGTATTATCAAAAAAAAAAAAAAAAAAAACATTAAGAACAGTCATTAATTGATATTGAAAGAAAAAATTAGTTTTTCAGTAAGCATATATTTCTTGTTTTTTGGCGACTTTGGATGTACAATCGATTTTTGTACTCTGTGCCCATTTCAAATATTAATCATTTTATATATTTTGTACTACGCATTCGATAAAGAGATACACCAAGAGTATCTCAGATCTAGGCAAAGGACATTTTGTAGCCGATCACTCTCGACTGCAGGATTTTTATTTCTCCCTATTTTTTGTTAGGGATTCAATATAAATAAAATGATTTCTAGTATTATTTTGTTAAGCATCCCGGGTAATAAATTTATTAAGTACTACTTATAATTATTCTATCGATTGATGTTGACACGTTTGACATTTGGGCATTTGAATTTTGTTATTTCATAATATAATATAAAATAGTAGATACAATAAACATTTGTAACTTTATTTCGAATTTGATATACGACTTTTTCGAAATACATATAATCGGGCTTCCTAAATCATAATTTTTGACTAACATATGTTTGTATTTGTCTGCACGTATGTATGTACCTAAGTATACGTATGTATAAGTATTTCTGATCTATGTTTGTTGCCAACGCTGTGTTTTTTATTATTTTAACATAAATATGTCATGTTTTATATTGACGTAATACTTATAATTGAAATTGACAAATATGTTGATACACTGCACACACAATGGGTTTTCAAAGGAATCGTTTCAAGCCAACTTAAAAATCGGTGTCACAGAAATCATTTTTGATTTGAATGTACATAAAAACTATTGCAGAAATAGGCTATTTGTTGCTATTTCTCATAAAATGGAAGAACCTGAATATTTGATTTACAACTGAACTTTGAAAACTTGGCAAGGTATTTTTATTAAAATGAATTCACAAAATAATCTATTCTTCAACCTGTATTAGTTAAAGATTTTTAAAGTACAGATAAATATTTTATTATTTTAACAGATATTTTTTAGTTCTGACAACCAAGTTGATGAAGGTATCGGACTTAGTCAATTAAAAGCTGACGCCTTTGTTTTTCAAAATCAAATATCCGATAAATAATATTACTACTTTTTCTGTGACTACATATAAGTTTGAACTATATTTGCAAGCCAAATCAACAAAATTTCAACTAGTGTTTGCTGTTTCACTCTGACACTTCCGAGCAAAATCTAGTATAACCGGATCTTAATCAAAATGTCAATCGAAATATTGTTTTTTGATTTCTTATAATTTTTTTAATTTTTTTGAATTACATTTATATATATGGCAAAATCGTAATAACCAGCACCAGAAGTACTTCTTATTTTAGAATGTAACAGTGGAACACATCTGCTTGTCTAATAAAAAGACCAAGACATTTGTGTACTATACATTATTTATGAGCGCATTGTAATCGTATATCAAATTTGCTGTCGTTTGATATCTTTTCCCATTTTTGACAACGCAAAAAAAAATTTTTTTTTAACAACAACAACATCAATGAATGAGCATAGAAGGTGGAGTCATTCCTTAGTCCTCTGATCGACCAGTTCGCTAAGGAAGGAAAGGATAAGAAAGTGGTATTTGAGGCGCGATTTAGCAAACCAAATTGCAAGCCAAAATGGCTATTCCGCAAGGATGTAAGTATTCAAAGACTATAATATGAACGGCATATGTATTCATAAGCTAGTGATGTACATTTACATTGAACTTAAAATTTGTAAACCTGTTTTAACTTTTATCTGCTTTACTTGAAACGGATAGTTGGATTAAAATTTGATTAGAGTTTTTCAAAATTTAAAATACTAGTTTATATATTAACAATTTATTACATGGATTTAAAATTATAAATTGGAATATTTCGCAATTCATTGCAATCAAAGCTCTTGTCAAGATCGAATATATTGACGCTTTAATAATCCGATGTTCATTTGCATCACTAGTTTGGTGACAATGTATATTTAAACTTACTTTAATAAAATGGTGGGCCCGTAATAGGAGGTGTTTACTGGCAGCAAATATAAGTTCAAGCAGGAGAATGATACGTACCAGTTGATAATTACAACGCCTAAGGTGGAGGATACTGGCAAATATACAATTGAAATTGGAGGTGTCTCTAGCACTGCATTTCTTAATGTTGAGGAAGCCGATCCCACATATACATTTACAAAGCCGCTTAAAAAGAAAATCGAAGGTTTCACAAGACATGAAACGACTTTGGAGTGCTCCGTCAGCAGTAGCATGGCGAATGTGCATTGGTTCAAGGATAACACGAAGATCGAATCAGATGATCCTCGTTATTTGATCTCTAAAGATATTAATGGCAATCTAAAGCTAATTATTAAGGAGTCTGTGCTGGAAGACACGGGCAAGTATAGATGCCAATTGGACAAGCAGCCAGATAAAACAGAATGCGCTTTAAACGTTGTGGAATATCCTTATAAGTTTGTTAAGGTCCTCAAATCACAGCAATGTATTGAGAAGGATACTGTAACTTTAGCTTGTGAAATTGATGATGCTCAAGGCGATGTTCAATGGTTTAGAAATGATGAGGAAATCAAGCCTGATAAACGGATGCAGATAATTAAGGATGGACGGAAACGCAAGCTTGTTATTAAAGATTGCAAAGTAACTGATGCTGGCCAGTTTAAGTGTACAACAAATGCTGATAAGACTGAGGCAGAAATAATAATAAACTGTAAGATCATATTTATACTATACCATACTATATTATTCTATTATATTCTTATCTTTTATAAGATCAAAATCGGTTCAACAAGAAACTTAAAGATACGGATGCTGTGGAACGTGAGAAGCTAATATTGGATGTGGAACTACAGGACCAGACAGCTCCTTGTGATTGGAAGTTTAATGGCGAACCAATAGTGCCAAATGATCGTATCGAAATTAAAAATTTGGGCGGTGGTAAACATCAATTGGTTTTCAATAATCTAGAGTTATCAGATGAGGGTGAAATTACCTGTGAATCGGGACAATTAAACTCAGTGTGTAAGCTTTCTGTTCGTAAGGGAGAGAGCAGGCCCAATATTGATTGTCCAGATGAGTTTGCTGGTCCAATAAGTGCCCCTGTAATCATTGATGTGCCATTCAAAGGTATGTTAATCATTTATTCATGCCATTGCTGTGCATATATCGCTTATTTTTCGTGTCTATATATAGTAAACGGTACTAAACAAACCCCAGTTGAGGCGAAATTAATAAAGGATGGAAAACCTTTACCTGTCAAGGATGTAGAAGTTGCCGTAACAGATGATAAAGTTACGTTCAAAATTAAAAAACCGTCAAGGGACTTATCAGGACCGTACCAAATCAAAATATCTAATGGGCAGGGCGAAGATACGAAAAATGTGAACATTATTTGCCAAGATGTTCCACAACCACCCCAAGAGGTCGATGTCACAGATGTTTATCAGACATCGTGTGTCGTTAATTTCAAACCGCCAACAGATGATGGTGGTAGTCCGATATTGAAATATTTAATCGAACGCCAAGATTTGAGCAAAAAACAAGGTTGGGAGCCTGTCGCTGAGGTTCTACCAAGTGAACCATGTCTCAAGAAAATTGAAGACCTAGTGCCAAAGAAGCAGTACAGATTCCGCATGCGTGCTGTCAATAAAATTGGTCCATCTGATCCGGCTACCTTTAAGAACTCAATACTTGCTAAAGATCCATGGGATGAGCCCGGCAAGCCGAAATGTGTTGACCTTACCGATTGGGATAAGGATCACGCTGATTTGAAATGGGAGGCACCAGATAGTGATGGTGGCGATCCCATTACATCCTACATTGTTGAATATAAAGAAAAATTCTCAAACGATTGGGTGGCTGGCAAAGAAGTTCCTGGAGATGCTAAAACAGCAACAGTCGATAATCTAAAAGAGGGCCAACAGTACGAATTTCGAGTCCGTGCTGTTAATCGGGCAGGACCTGGCGAGCCTAGCGACAAGACAAAAGCCATTATAGCTAAGTGCCGTTTCGTTAAACCATTCCTTGTTGGAGACGGCCTTAAGAATATTACTGTGAAAAAAGGTCAGACTGTGAGATTTGATATCAAATACGACGGTGAACCAGAACCAACAGCTTCTTGGATAAAGGACACTCTTCCGATTAAGTTCGACAACCAGCGAACTTGTCTTGAACAGCTCGAACGCAATTCATCAATTACAATTAAAAAGACTGTGCGAAAGGACACCGGCAAATATAAGTTGATATTGACTAATAGCTCGGGAACAATTGAGTCTGATGCACAGGTAGTGGTCCTAGATCGTCCATTGGCGCCTGGTGGGCCCTTTGACCCAGAAGAAGTACGTGCTCATCACATTAAGATGAGATGGAAGCGACCTCCAGACGACGGCGGTTGTGAAATCACTGGCTATGCCCTCGAGCGCATGGATGAAGAAACTGGCCGTTGGATACCAGCCGGTGAAGTTGGTCCTGACGAGACTTCATTTGATTTTAAAGGGCTAACGCCGAATAAGAAATACAAATTCCGAGTTAAAGCTATCAATAAGGAAGGTGAATCTGAGCCACTTGAGACAACAGACGCAATTCTTGCCAAAAATCCGTACGATCCGCCGAGTCCTCCAAGTCAGCCAGTCATTGACGATTATGATAATAAGAGTGTGTTGCTGAAATGGAAGAGACCGCCATCTGACGGTGGACGACCTATTACCCATTATGTTGTTGAAATTAAGGATAAATTCTCACCCACCTGGACTGAAGTAGCCAAAACTGAAGATCCGAGCCCTGAATGCAAGGTTGAGGGCCTTAAAGAAAAAATGGTTTACCAGTTCCGTGTGCGTGCTGTAAATAAAGCTGGATCCTCAGAGCCATCTCAGCCCACAGATAACCACCTGTGCAAGCACAAGAACCGTAAGTAACTAAATAATTATTTAGTTATCACCTTTAAAGTAAGCACATTTGATTTATTTGGTTTTGGCTTAACATAATACCTTTATAAAAACTTGATTTTTCTGATAATATTGCAATCAAATCTTTGTATTTTAATCATACTCAATTTATATATTATTCAGCTGAACGGTTAATATTTTAGGACGCGACTTGAGCGGTATTAACATATCAAAAAAAGAGCATTAAGTGCAAATGTAATAACAAACGTAACGAACCATGTTTAACTCTATAAATATATTCTAAGTCAGTATCAAAATCCGACTATAGCTCAGTCGTCCGATTGTATAAACGCTCTGGTTCTCATAGATTATTAAACTTAGAGTAACCACGTCCATGAAGTTTGTTAAAATAGTATAGTATTCATTGCAGTGTATGCAACAGATAGAGTTAATCGTTTTCAGAATCCCCTTTTTCTAGGACAGTTGAAAATTTAAGGCTTTAATAAAATGCTAAGCTCCAAAAAATATTTCCAATGGAAAGTCGGTCCTCCTGCTGATCCTAAGCTTACCACTTCAAAGAATCATTGAATTCTATTGATATAGTTCATATATAAATATATATGGCTTTCACTTATATCCTGCTTTTTAAGATGTGGCTTTATTGGCAAAACGATCGTGTTTTTTTTTAACAAAATAATTAAATATAATATTAGCGCTTAGGCTTAATTAATTCACTTCACAGAATATCATACCAGCTTTAATACTGCCAACGCTTTTAATAAGCACGTAAGAAAAAATTTTTATTAATTTCGAAGTCGAGTTTGAAAAAAATTAAATTATTTATGGACTTCTTACAAACTTCTTATCGTCAAAACCAATAGTCAAACCACAAATTGACAGATCTACATTTAAGCGGATTACTATCAAAAGTGGACGTACTCATAAGTGGTCGGTCGACGTTAGCGGAGAGCCTGTACCAGAATTACACTGGAGCTGGCGAGATGATATTCCACTAACGACTGGAGATCGGATCAGTGTCGAGAATATTGACTATCACACGGACTTTGTTATAACAAATGTTAAGCGTAAAGACAGTGGATTCTATACATTGAAGGCTGAAAATCGAAATGGTGTCGACCGAGAAACTGTTGAATTAGTAGTTTTGGGAAAGCCAAGTTCACCGAAAGGACCCCTCGCTGTTAGCGATGTTACTGCAACTGGATGTAAGCTACAATGGAAGAAACCCGAAGATGATGGTGGAGTGCCGATAAAGGAGTATGTTGTTGAAAAAATGGATACAGCGACTGGCAAATGGGTTAGAGTCGGACGTTCACCGGGTGAAAAAGAACCCCCTAGTTTTGATGTAACTGGCTTAAATCCTGGCTCTGAGTATATGTTCCGTGTATCAGCTGTTAATGAGGAGGGCGAATCTGAGCCGTTGACAACACTCGTTGGAGTTGTCGCAAAGGATCCTTTCGATGAACCCAACAAGCCAGGTACTCCAGAGGTAATTGATTATGACAATCAAAGTGTTAAACTGAAATGGACTCCACCAAATAATGATGGCGGAGCTCCAATACAAAAGTATATTATTGAAAAGAAGGATAAAAATAAACTTGAGTGGGAAAAGGCTCTCGAAATCCCAGGCGATCAATTGGAAGCCACTGTTGAAGGTCTTCAAGAATATGGTGAATATGAGTTCCGCGTTATTGCCGTCAATAAAGCTGGTCCATCCCCACCATCAGATGCAAGTCTGCCACAAATCGTCAAGTATAAAAAATGTAAGTATTTAAAGGTTGAATGTCTTCCAGCTGGATAAAGTATCCAGGAAGATAAAATTGTCTGGCATTTTCTGATTGTGTCGGAAACAAAGTCTACGACAATTGATTGGAATTTGAAACAGAATCAATTCTTTTTAGTATTCGTGAGAATTTTTGTGTATATAGTGTATCCTACGCGAAACGACAGTAAATGAATATACACATTAATTTTTATACAACAATATATGTCATGATAGGATATATTATTTTAGAAATAAATTATTGTATAAATGAATTCGAAACTATTTTCATGATCGTTCAAGGCAATCAAGGGCATAGATTCTGAGGTTTTTTTTTAAAGATTTCATGCATATTTATTCCTTTTCAAGATGAAAACCAATTGATATAATTATTTCGCCAAAATACATAAATATTAAAATATATAACATTGTTGGATCCACTAAAACCTCGCCTCATCAAACGTGATTCAAAACAAAGTTCCGCCTTCAGAAAGGTACAATATATTGATCAGATAACAACCATGACCGATGTACTATAAAAGTTAGGTATTAAATTCCACATATGGGTTAAGTACTCTAAAAAAAGGACTGCATGGCCTTTTAAGATAAAGTCTTTGGATTTATTAGTAAGACGGTAAAGCGATATGCTTTCTTTATTTATTTGATAATTGAAAAATAAAAAAAAATTACCAATATCTTTAATATTTACTTATGAAATTTTTATAAACTGTAGTAAAGCCCCGCATCGACAGAACCAACTTAAAACCTCTGTTAATACGCGCTGGAAAACCAATAAAGTATGACGTGAACGTACGGGGTGAGCCGGTACCTACAGTCAAATGGTATCAGAATGACATTGAACTCAAACCAGAGAGTCTTCATAGCAATACAGAGATTAAAAATATTCCGCACAATACGAAAATTTCAATAATAGATGCTGTAAGAAAGCATACTGGCGTATATAAAATTCGCGCGGATAATGAGCACGGTTTTGATGAAGCAACCGTTGAGGTGAATGTTTTAGGTCCACCTGGAAAACCAAAGGGCCCCTTAACTGTCACCGATATTACTAAAGATAGCTGTAAGTTAAAATGGAAAAAACCAGAAGATGACGGAGGTAAGCCTATAACGGCTTTCCAAGTCGAGAAATTCGATAAAAAACAAGGTCGATGGGTACCTGTCGGTCGAACCTCAGGCAATGATACCGAATTTGATGTCAAAGGCCTTCAGGAAGGTCATGAGTATCAGTTTCGGGTTAAGGCCATCAATGAGGAAGGTGATTCAGAACCTCTAGAATCCGATGGCAGCATAATAGCTAAAAATCCATATGATGCTGCCAGCAAACCAGGTACACCTAAAATCGATGACTACAATGAACATATGGTTAAACTCATATGGGCAACACCAAAAGACGATGGCGGCGCACCAATTATGGGTTACATTATTGAGAAGAAAGATAAATTCTCGCCAATCTGGGATGAAGTACTTACAACGAATGTAAGTATTTTTCTTATAATATCGAAAACAAGACGAAATGTTATCTTAAATATCTAAAAATATATATGACATGAAATATCAATAAAATAAAATCAATAAAATGTTTGCTATCAAAATATTTAGACACCTACTCCAGAAGCAACGGTTGATGGCCTCACAGAAGGGAACGAGTATCAATTCCGTGTTCGAGCTATTAATAAAGCCGGACCTAGTGAGCCAAGCGATGCTACTGATCCACATTTAGCCAAACCAAGAAATCGTAAGAAACACAATTGCTTTTTGAAATCATTTTCAGCTTTGTAATTTCTAAATGCATTTAATGAGATTAATAACTTTATTTATTTTCTAAAATTTAGAAACGCTTTTTTGTGTTAAGCCAATCCATTTATATAGTGTGCTTTCATTCCCGGCAGTTAAATTTATATTTATGTATTTTGTTTGCCTTATCTTTATTATGAGTAAAAAAATTATTATTCAAAACTAACTTTCAACTTCAATAATTAATTTACAATTTATATAGTCAAGCCATCTATAAATCGTGAAAAAATGAAACCTATTAAAGTGCGAGCAGGTCAAACTGTTAAATTTGACGTTGATGTCAAGGGAGAGCCCGCACCTACTCTAATTTGGTCATTTAATGATAAGGAAATTACACCAAGTGGACAAGCGCGATTGGATAATGAAGATTATAATACAAAGCTTACATTATTAGACCCATCCCGTAAAGAGAGTGGAGTCTATAAATTACGAGCTGAAAATATAAATGGAGTTGACGAAGCTGAAGTTGAAGTCATAATATTAGATAAGCCATCGAAACCAGAAGGGCCTTTGGAGGTATCAGACATTCATAAGGAGGGCTGTAAACTGAAATGGAAAAAGCCAAAAGACAATGGGGGTGTTCCAATTACTGGATATGTCATCGAAAAAATGGATACAGTAACTGGTAAATGGGTGCCAGCGGGATCTGTTGATCCAGAAAAAACAGAGATCGATGTGAAGGGTCTTGATCCAAATCATCGTTATCAATTTAGAGTTAAGGCAGTTAATGAGGAAGGCGAATCCGAACCACTTGAAACTGAATCAGCAATTACTGCTAAAAATCCATTTGATATATCTGCGCCACCTGGACTACCAGAGCTTGAGGACTGGGATGAACATCATGTTAAATTGAAATGGGAGCCACCCATCCGAGATGGAGGATCTCCCATTACAAACTACATTATTGAAGTCATGGACAAGGATTCCGGAGAATTTGTCAGAGCCGCTGAAACCGATGGTCCCATTTGCAAAGGAGTTGTCAAAAAACTGGAAGAAGGTCAACAGTATAAGTTCCGTGTTAGGGCTGTAAACAAAGCTGGTCCTTCCGAGCCATCTGAACAAACTAATTGGCATACTGCAAAGCCGAGATTCCGTAAGTTATATTACCATAATTATAATAAATTTAATGATTTGTATTTTGTTATTTTTTTCGTAACAGTTAAGCCACATATAGACCGTACTAATCTGAAGCCTGTAGTTGTAAAAGCAGGTTTATCGATCAGCTTGGACATTAATGTCAAGGGTGAGCCAGCTCCAAAAGTTGAATGGTTGTTCGATGGATTACCCGTGGTCAGTGACGAGGAGGGTATAAAAATCGATAGTGTTGATTATAACACTAAATTCTTTGTTATGCGAGCAAAACGTCCACAAAGTGGCAAATACACTATTAAAGCTTCAAATGAAGTGGGTGAAGATATTGCTGAATTGGACGTAACAGTGTTAGGTAAGCCCGGAAAACCAAAGGGTCCCTTAGAGGTTAATGATATAACGAAGCACAGCTGTAAACTAAAATGGAAAAAGCCAGAAGATGATGGTGGTGCCCCAATTGATTATTATGAAATCGAAAAGCTTGATCCACATACAGGCCAATGGCTGCCATGTGGCAAAAGTGCCGAACCAGAAGCCAAAGTAATTGGCTTGCATGAAGGTAAACCGTATAAATTCCGGGTTCGAGCTGTTAATAAGGAGGGTGAATCTGAGGACTTGGAAACGGATAAACAAATTATTGCTAAAAATCCATTTGATGAACCTGACAAACCTAGTCGACCAGAGCCTACCAATTGGGATAAGGATTTCGTTGACTTGGCTTGGGATCCACCCAACAACGATGGAGGGGCTCCAATTCAGAAATACATTATTCAAATGCGTGACAAATCAGGAAGAGCCTGGGTTGATGCTGCCACCGTTCCCGGTGATAAGACCAAAGGTACTGTTACAGGTGTTGAAGAAGGACACGAATACGAATTTCGTATTGTCGCTGTTAATAAAGCGGGCCCTAGTGAGCCCAGTGATGTTTCCAAATCTATAGTTGCGAAACCACGCTTTTTGAAGCCTCACATTGACCGAAAGAATTTACAAAAGAAGATCATGCGTAGTGGTCAAATGTTGCACATGGATGCAGCCGTTAAAGCGGAACCACCAGCTAAAATCACCTGGACATATAATGGAGTGGAGATAAAGACCAATGAAAGGATCAAAATTGAAAATGAGGAATACAAAACAACGTTTATAATGCCAAAAATACAACGATCCGATAAAGGTATTTATACCGTGACAGCGAAAAATGATTCGGGTACGGATACTGTGGAAATTGAGCTCGAGGTATTATGCAAGCCAAGCAAACCGAAGGGTCCTCTCGTTGCTTCTGATGTTACTGCCGAAGGCGTTCACTTAAAATGGGAAAAACCAGAGGATGATGGTGGCGAGCCCATTGAACATTATCTTGTTGAACGAATGGATACAGAAACTGGACGATGGGTACCAGTTCTGACAACTAAAACACCAGAAGCTGATGTAACTGGCCTTGCAGAAGGCAAAGAATATTTGTTCCGCGTCAAGGCTGTTAACAGTGAGGGAGAGTCCGAACCCTTGATAACAGATACGCCTATAACTGCTAAAAATCCATACGATGCAGCGAATACTCCTGGAAAACCTCAAATTACCGACTGGTCTGCCAATCATGCAGATCTCAAATGGCGCGTGCCTGAAGATGATGGTGGGGCTCCAATCACAGGATATATTATTGAGAAGAAGGACAACAGCGGGAAATGGCAAAAGGTCTTAGAAACAAATACTCCAGATTGCAAAGCTCGTGTAAATGATTTAATCGAAGGTACCAAATATCAGTTCCGTGTCAAGGCTGTAAACAAGGCTGGTCAGAGTAGGGCTTCAGAACCCTCTGACCAAATGATAGCTAAGGATCGATTTGCACCGCCGAAAATCGATAGAACCAATATAAAAGATATCACTATCAAGGCCGGTCAGCATATTCGCTATGATATCAAAGTTTCAGGCGAGCCGACACCAACTAAGACATGGTTCCATAATAAAGCCCGCATCGAGGATGATGAGTATAATATTGATATGGAACCACATCGCACAAAACTGGCGGTGCCATTTTCAAAGAGATTGCATACTGGTAAATACACAATTAAGGCCGAAAATGAGTCCGGACATGATGAGGCATCGTTTGAAGTAACTGTACTAGATAAACCGTCTCCGCCAGAAGGTCCACTGCGAGTTACAGATGTCCACAAGGAAGGATGCAAGCTGAAGTGGAATCCACCCATTGATGATGGCGGCTTGCCGATTGAGCACTATGTGGTTGAGAAAATGGATGTTGAAACCGGTCGCTGGCTACCTTCTGGTCGTTTTAAAGAGCCATTCGCAGAATTAAATAACCTTGAACCTGGCCATGAGTATAAGTTCAGGGTTTTGGCCGTAAATACTGAAGGTGAATCGGAACCGCTAAACGGTGAACAATCAATAATTGCAAAGAATCCATTTGATGAGCCCGGAAAGCCCGGCACTCCCGAACCAGTGGATTGGGATAAGGATCGTGTTGACTTGGTATGGCGACCACCTCTAAATGACGGCGGTTCTCCAATAACTGGTTATGTTATTGAGAAACGTGAAAAGGGTACAGATAAATGGATCAAAGGTGCTGAAATATCGACACCAGCATTTGGTGAGGAGTGTAAAGCTACAGTGCCAAACCTTGACGAAAACTGCGAATACGAGTTCCGAGTGAAGGCAATTAATGCAGCTGGCCCTGGGGATCCATCCGATGCGAGTAGAGCTGTTATCACAAGGCCAAGAAAACGTAAGTTAGAACACTTTTTGAAAATGAGGTGTCAGAATCCATAAAGTTTTTTTCCTGATCAACATTGTCAGTCGAGTCAAGATGTCATTACCCTTTGCGTAAAACCAAGGATTTTAGAGACGATAAGAGCTTAGCTAGCGATACTTCTAAAATCTGTAAGCAGATTAAGTTTGATTTATAATTTTGCCTTATCCCCGCAAAAAAAGAAAGTTAAATACAGTAGACATTTTAAAGCTATACAATCTAAGTTCTGATGTGCCCTAAAAAAAAGATCAGGGTTGGATAAAAGACTTTCATGTTTTTCAAGACGCAAAGCAAGAAAAGATTACACTACAATGTATATTATTCTGTATCTTTGTGGTGGAAATAATAGCAATATTTGAAACCCAGTAACACCTGGTTAAGGCCGGGTTACATAATCTATTACTTTAATTTAATATAATTAATTGTATTGTATTTATTGTATATTACTATATTTTAACAGTTGCACCCAAAATCGATCGCCGTAATATACGCACTTATAATGTTAAGGCTGGTGAACCCATATTCTTAGATATTAACGTAAGCGGTGAGCCAGCTCCTGAAGTAAGTTGGACTCAGAATAGCAAATCCGTTTATCCTACATCTGCATGTCGCATTGAAAACGTGCCTTACAACACGAAATTTATAAACAATAATCCAGAACGGAAGGACACTGGATTGTATAAAATTACTGCACACAATCTTTACGGCCAAGATCAAGTTGAATTTGAAATTAATATAATAAGTAAGTATTTCACGAATATTATGAATAGGTTGATGATAATTCATTTTAATTACAGCCAAGCCCAGTAAGCCCGAGGGCCCTCTGGAAATATCCGACATACACAAGGACGGCTGCAAACTGAAGTGGAAAAAACCTAAGGATGACGGCGGCGAACCAATAGAGAGCTATTTGATTGAAAAATTCGATCCTGATAATGGAATTTGGATACCTGTTGGAAAGAGCGATGTACCAGAAATGACTGTTGATGGGCTGATACCTGGTCACGAGTATAAGTTCCGTGTAAAGGCTGTAAACAAAGAAGGCGAATCGGAACCACTGGAGGCATTGGGCTCAATTATCGCTAAAGATCCCTTTAGTAAGTATAAGTAATAATTTTGAATATCCATTTTAAACAAGTCAGGCAGCTACAGTCGTGGGACGACTGTGGGAGACTCTGAACTAATCGGGGAAAGCAACAAAATTGAGTAATATATATTATGATTAACTTCAATAAATACTTTTTATATCATTTTGTCGCCGCTCGCATTCGCTTCCTATTAAGCAAATATAAAAGTAAATTTAAATGCCATATACTACGCATATAAAAATTGAATTGATCGGGACACGAACTCGCGATCTCTTGATTGACATTCTAACGCTCTATGCCCTGGGCCACCGACGAACGACTTCGGCAGCCGACAAAGTCAAAATAACACACTTCGTATTTTCGTGTCATTGCCCGCCTTGCAAGTTTCTTTTGCTTAAGCAATGTTCAACTCATTATCGTTCGTGCTTGGAAGAGAGCAGCAATAGTAAGCACGCAAGAACGAAGGGGAAACAAACAACCGTTACTTTTTTTGCGCGTTGCTGTGTATACACGTGTAACTGTAACTGTACAGCGTGGCTGTTTTTACTCAGATGCTTATATAAAAAATATAAAACAAACTTGATCTGCGTGCAAACTATACACATGTTGTCACCAAATTTGGTTATTCTAGCTCTTATAGTCTCTAAGATCTAGGTGCTCATACGGACGGACAGACGGTTAGACGGACATGGCTATATCGTCTCGGCTGTTGATGCTGATCAAGAATATATATACTTTATAGGGTCTGCCACGCGTCCTTCTGCCTGTTACGCACATGTCGCTTTCGTCAAACCTAGTAGACTATGAACTTTTAGTTGAGAGTCTAAAAAAACCTTTGTTAGATTAAACTGACCAGAACTTAATATTATTGAAAGCTGCGAATATCTTATGAATGTCATAAAAGACATAACAGTTAACAGTTCGAGTTAAGTGTATATTTTATACGGTGGAGGAAGAAGAATTTACATTCTTGATAAGACTATTGGAACTAAAGCAACTGTATTTGAAATAAAAACTTCTTAGTATACTGACTTCTATTATCGCCACCCAGATAAAGTAAATTAAATTTTTTTGCCACATCCATTTCGTCTCACAAGTCAATAAAAACAGCCTAGCCCTTGCATTATAAGAGTTATAGACTCTAAAATCAGATACCCTACTGAACATTAACCTGTTTTCAATAATAACCTGTTTTCAATGATAATGTTTTCAATAATATTCAACGGATGTTATGACTGTTTGAAGCTTTAATGCAAGCGCCTAAATGTATGGAATTATTTCTGTAAATTGGAGTTAAAAATTCATAGATATTATTCATGTATATTTAAGTTTTTGGACGAATAAATTATAGGTGTTGACTTGACAAAGCATTTACATTTTTTATAAGAAATGTGACTTGCGGTTATTTATACTCATCCTAAAATTACTAATAAATTCACATTTTATTAGCTGTGCCCTCAAAGCCAGGAGCGCCGGAACCTACAGATTGGACTGCAAACAAAGTAGAACTTGCATGGCCAGAACCTGCAAGCAACGGAGGCACTCCAATAACTGGTTACATTATTGAAGTAAAGGATAAATACAGTCCCCTATGGGAGAAAGCACTTGAAACAGACTCTCCGACACCTGTGGCTACCGTTAATGGACTTATTGAGGGAAATGAATATCAGTTCCGTATAATTGCCTTAAACAAGGGTGGCCAATCAGAGCCTTCGGACGCGAGCAAGACATTTATTGCAAAGCCCCGCTATCTGGCTCCGAAAATAGACAGAAGAAACCTTAGGGATATAACTATATCAGCAGGAACGGCTCTTAAGTTAGATGCTAATATTACTGGCGAGCCAGCCCCAAAAGTTGAGTGGAAATTCTCGAACTATCCACTGCAATCTGGAAAGAATACAACCCTTGAAACACCAGACTATTACACAAAATTAGTTATTCGTCCAACCCATCGTGCCGACTCCGGAGAATATTTAGTGACAGCAACAAACAGTTCTGGAAAAGACAGTGTCCTCATTAACGTTAATATTACGGATAAGCCGACACCGCCAAATGGACCACTGCAGATAAGTGATGTGCATAAAGATGGATGCCATCTCAAATGGAAACGTCCCAGCGATGATGGTGGTACACCAATTGAATACTTCCAAATAGATAAGTTAGATCCCGAAACTGGTAATTGGATGCCTTGTTCTCGTTCATCAGAGCCTCAAGCTGATATTGTAGGGCTCACACCAGGCAATGAATATAAATTCCGAGTGTCTGCTGTAAACTCGGAGGGCGAATCTGCTCCATTAGTCGGCGAAGAATCAATTATTGCTAAAAATCCCTTCGATGAGCCCGGTAAACCGGAGAATCTCAGGGCAACTGATTGGGATAGGGACCATATTGACTTAGCATGGACAGCGCCACTTATTGATGGTGGTTCTCCAATTATAAGTTACCTTGTTGAAAAGAAAGATAAGTATGGACAATGGGAGAAAGCACTGGAAGTACCAGCCGATCAATGTAAGGCAACTGTACCCGATTTAACAGAAGGTCAAGCTTATGAATTCCGTGTTAGCGCTATTAATGCTGCCGGTCCTGGCGAGCCATCTGATACGACACCTCCAATTACAGCAAAATCACGCAATAAGCCGCCAATAATTGATCGTTCCAATTTGATTGAAATTCGAATTAAGGCCGGACAAGCCTTTATGTTTGATTGCAAGGTGTCCGGAGAGCCAGCACCAAAAACCAAATGGCTTCTTAAGAAAAAAGAGGTCTATACAAAAGATAACGTTAAGGTCACACATGTTGATTACAATACTAAATTAAAGGTAACCAATTCAACCCGTTCTGATTCTGGCCTCTATACAATACATGCTGAAAATGCTAACGGTGAGGATAGTGCCGACGTTAAGGTAATTATTATTGATAGGCCATCACCTCCAAATGGACCGCTCAAAGTTGATGATGTTCATGCCAACGGTTGTACACTTAAATGGAGTCCACCGGATGATGACGGTGGTCAGCCCATTGATAATTACGTTGTTGAGAAATTGGATGAGGCATCTGGCCGTTGGGTACCAGCAGGCGAAACAGACGGACCTACAACAAGTCTTCAAGTCAAAGGCTTAACACCAGGACACAAATATAAGTTTAGAGTTCGTGCCAAAAATCGCCAAGGAACATCAGATCCATTGACAACACCCCATGCGACTGTAGCTAAAAATCCTTACGATGAACCCACCAAACCAGGCACTCCCTCAATTAAAGATTTTGATAAAGATTTCGTTGATTTGGAGTGGGACAGACCAGAAAGTGACGGTGGATCTCCAATTAGCGGCTATATTATTGAAAAGCGTGATAAGTTCTCACCAGATTGGGAAAAGTGTGCTGAGATTGAAGGTGACGTAAACAGCGGTCATGTACCAGATTTGATTGAGGGCGTTAAATATGAGTTCCGTGTGAGGGCTGTTAATAAAGCAGGTCCTGGTATTCCCAGCGATCCAACTGAGCCTCATATTGCACGAACAAAGAATTTACCCCCTAAAATTGATAGAAATTTCATGTCCGATATTAAGATACGGGCTGGAAATGTCGTTGAATTTGATGTGCCAGTAATTGGCGAGCCGATTCCAACCAAAGAGTGGACTCATGACGATAACATGATAATAAACACAGACCGCGTTAAAATTTCCAATTATGATAATCATACAAAGTTGCGTATCCTTGATGCAAAGCGGACTGATACGGGATTATATACCCTGGTTGCCCGTAATATTAATGGTGTTGATAAGCATTCGGTTAAAGTGATTGTTTTAGATGTTCCCACCGTACCGGAAGGTCCACTTCGTGGTGACGAAGTAACTAAAAGCTCAATAACCCTACGTTGGCGCCCTCCCAAAGACGATGGGGGATCCGAAATAACTCATTATATTGTTGAGAAAATGGATAATGAAGCTATGCGCTGGGTACCTGTTGGTGAATGTGCTGGTACTGAGACTCGTGCTGACAATCTAATTGAGAATCATGATTATAACTTTAGAGTAAGGGCTGTTAATAAGCTGGGTCAATCGCAACCCTTGACAACAACACAAGCAATTACAGCAAAAGATCCATTCTCGCATTCAGATAAGCCAGGACAACCGCAAGCGGTAGATTGGGGTAAAAATTTTGTCGATTTGGAATGGACTGCACCAAAACGTGACGGAGGAGCACCAATTACCTCGTACATTATTGAAAAGAGGCCAAAGTTCGGACAATGGGAAAAAGCTACAATTGTTCCCGGAAACGAGTTGAAGGCCCATATACCAGACTTAACTGAGGGTGGGGAATATGAATTCCGAGTAATTGCTTTGAATCGTGCTGGCCAGAGCGATCCATCTGATCCTTCAGCAACTATTACCTGCAAGCCTCGTTTCCTGGCACCATATTTCGACAAGTCACTGTTGAATGATATAACGGTACATGCTGGCAAAAGATTGGGGTGGACACTTCCCGTTGAGGCATCTCCGAAGCCTACAATCAAATGGCTATATAATGGCAAAGAGATTCAATCAAATTCACGCATTGAATCAAATATTTTCCAAAATGAACTCACTTTTGAAATACCCTCAGCTCTGCGAACCGATGAGGGTCGTTATACTTTAATACTGAAGAACGAGCATGGATCATTTGACGCATCGGCTCATGCAACCGTTCTAGATCGACCGTCAACTCCGAAAGGTCCACTGGATATAACGAAGATAACAAGAGATGGTTGTCACCTGTCATGGCATGTACCAGATGATGATGGTGGTTCACCTATATTGCATTATATTATTGAAAAGATGGACTTATCTCGAGGTACTTGGTCTGATGCTGGTATGAGTACACATCCAGTTCATGATGTGATACGACTTGTCCATAACAAGGAATATTTATTCCGTGTAAAAGCTGTTAATGCGATCGGTGAATCCGAGCCTTTAGAGGCTTCTAAGAGTATAATAGCTAAAAATGAGTTTGATGAACCAGATGCTCCAGGTAAACCAATAGTTACTGACTGGGATCGCGATCATGTCGACCTACAATGGGCAGCACCCAAATCAGATGGCGGCGCTCCTCTTACTGAATATATTATACAAAAGAAGCAAAAGGGCAGTCCGTACTGGATTAATGTGGTACATGTACCTCCAAAAACAACAACGGCAGTTGTCCCAGAACTTGTGGAAGGGCAAGAATATGAATTCAGAATAATTGCTGTTAACCAAGCTGGACAGTCGGAACCTTCAGAACCAAGTGATATGATAATGGCCAAGCCACGTTATTTGGCACCAAAGATAATAACACCTTTGCATGAGGTGCGCATTAAGGCTGGACTTATATTCCATGTCGATATTGATTTCATTGGAGAGCCAGCACCTGAGGCAATTTGGACTCACAAAAATAATGTTTTGAAATCGAACGAACGATCAACCATTACTTCAATTGGACACCACACGGTTGTACATACTGTTAATTGCCAACGCTCCGATTCTGGAGCTTATCATTTATTATTACGTAATGATTCAGGAATTGATGAGGGAAGCTTTGAATTAATTGTTCTTGATCGGCCCGGCCCTCCAGATGGTCCAATGGAGTATGAAGAGATTACAGCTAACTCTGTAACGATATCATGGAAGCCCCCGAAGGATAATGGGGGATCTGAAATATCAGCCTATGTTATTGAAAAACGAGACTTATCCCACGGAGGTGGCTGGGTACCAGCCGTTACTTATGTGAACGCAAAGTATAACCATGCGGTTGTCCCAAGACTTCTCGAGGGAACAAAATACGAATTCAGAGTTATGGCTGAAAATCTACAGGGTCGGTCCGAACCTCTAACTTCTGATCAGCCAGTGGTTGCTAAAAATCAGTACACCGTACCTGGTGCACCAAGTAAACCTGAATTATCGGACAGTGATAAGGATCATATTACTATTAAATGGAAACAGCCCATTAGTAATGGGGGCTCACCCATACTTGGCTACGATATTGAAAGACGTGATGTTAATACAGGTCGATGGATTAAAGTCAATGGCGAACCGGTACCGACCACCGAATATAATGACGATAGGGTATCGCCAAACCATCAATATCAATACAGAATATCTGCAGTTAACGCTGCCGGTAACGGCAAACCCTCTGAGCCATCATCAACATTTAGTGCGCGCCCAATGCGAGAGAAACCAAGACTTTATCTGGATGGATTAGTCAACAGACGTCTTAAGGTTCGTGCTGGGGAACCAGTTAATGTAAATATTCCAATATCTGGTGCCCCAACTCCTACGATTGAATGGAAGCGCGGTGATACTAAGTTGTTAGAAACTAAAAAAATCTCATATGATACAAATTCTGAGCGAACCATTTTCCGCATTGACGATTCCACGAGGGAAGACTCTGGAGTTTATACAGTTAGTGCCAAGAATGAATTTGGTAGGGATTCAGCTGATATTGAAATAATTGTTGTGGACAAACCATCACCACCAGAAGGGCCATTGACCTATACTGAGACTGCTCCCGACCACATTTCTTTGCAGTGGAATCCACCAAAAGATGATGGCGGCAGCGAAATTTCAGGTTATATTATTGAATTTTGTGAATTTGGAGTGGACGATTGGAAGCCCGTGCCAGGCTACTGCCCCAAGACAAGTTACTGTGTTAAGGGACTTACCGAAGGCAAGAAATATATTTTCCGTGTAAGGGCTGAAAATATCCATGGTGTTTCTAATGCTTTGGAAGGCAAGCCTGTTGTGGCAAAATCACCATTTGATCCACCAGGCGCACCCACTCAGCCACAAGTCGTAGCTTATACACCTAGCTCAGCATCTTTGGAATGGCATCCGCCAGATTATTGTGGAGGTAAACCCATTTCAGGCTACATTGTCGAGAGAAGGGAACGCGGTGGCGAATGGATTAAATGTAATAATTATCCCACACCAAATACAAGTTACACAGTGCCCGATCTTCGCGATGGTGGTCGTTATGAATTCCGTGTAATAGCCGTTAATGAAGCTGGTCCTGGTAATCCATCGAAGCCATCAGATCCAATTACAGCCGAGTTACAACGCTATCGGCCCGACCCACCGGAGCCACCAAAACCAGATCGTATCACTAAGAACAGTGTCACACTATCATGGCGTCCACCACGGAATGATGGTAAATCAAGAATCAAAGGATATTATGTTGAAGTTCGGGCGAAGGACTCCAAGGATTGGCATCCTGTTAATGATGCTCCAATCAATACAACTGTCTTTACGGTACCAAACTTGAAGGAAAACGAAGAATATTCATTCCGAATAGTTGCTGAAAATGATGTTGGACGTTCTGATCCATCAAAGCCATCTCAGCCCATAACGATTGAAGAGCAACCAAATAAGCCATGCATGGATTTAGGTGGAGTCCGCGATATTATTTGTCGTGCTGGAGATGACTTTAGCATTCATGTACCATATGTTGCTTTTCCAAAACCAACCGCGTTCTGGTACTCCAATGACACAGTCCTGGATGACAATCAACGTTTGCATCAGCACTTAACTGATGAGGCTGCCTCATTTGTTGTCAAGAACTCAAAGCGGTCGGACTCCGGTCAATATCGCTTGCAGCTTAAAAATCCATCAGGTTTCGATACTGCTACAATAAACGTTAAAGTTTTGGATAGACCTGGACCACCAAATAATTTACGCGCTGATGAATTTGCGGGCGATTCGCTGACATTGTATTGGAGCCCTCCTCGAGATGATGGAGGCTCGCCTATTCAAAATTACATTATTGAGAAGAAAGAAGCACGATCCTCAACGTGGACTAAGGTCAGCAGTTATTGCACAGTTCCATTTGTCCGAGTTAGAAATTTAACTATTAACAAAGAATATGAATTCCGTGTATTTGCCGAAAACAAATATGGCCAATCCGATCCAGCATGTACATCAGAGCCCATACGTGCCAGACATCCGTTTGATGTACCAAACGCCCCAGGCATTCCACGAGGCATTGACTCTACAGAGGATAGTATATCGATTGCCTGGTGTAAGCCCAAGCATGATGGTGGCTCACCCATTACTGGATACGTGATCGAAAAGCGTCTGTTGAGTGAAGATAAATGGACTAAAGCCATACACACTCTATGCCCAGATCTAACATACAAGATACCTAATCTAATTGAGAACGCTGAATATGAATTCCGAGTTGCTGCTGTAAATGCTGCAGGCCAATCGCCTTATAGTGCATCAAGCGATCTTATTTATTGCCGTCGACCACCTCATGTACCAAAGATAACATCAGATTTATCGATCCGTGATATGACTGTTATTGCCGGAGAAGAATTCCATATAACTGTGCCTTACCACGCCAATCCACGGCCCATACCTTCCTGGAATATTAACGGCATTGAGGTGATACAAGAAGAACGCATCCGATTTGAAACCGATGATTTCAGTTCGGTTTTCGTAAACAAATGCGCCAAGCGTTCTGAAACCGGATCGTATTCGATCACATTAACCAATGTCAAGGGATCTGATACTGCATCCTGCCATGTGACTGTTGTTGATAGACCTGGAGTGCCTCAGGGTCCATTAAATGCCTATGACATTACTCCTGACACTTGCACACTGGCCTGGAAGACACCCCTCGACGATGGCGGTTCACCGATTACCAATTATGTTGTAGAGAAATTAGATAACAGTGGCACGTGGGTGAAGGTTAGTAGTTTTGTACGTAGTACTCACTATGATGTGATGGGTCTGGAACCAAATCACAAGTACCACTTCCGTGTTCGCGCAGAGAATCAGTACGGTTTATCTGATCCACTGGATTTAGCTGAACCAGTTACAGCCAAGCACCAGTTTACAGTACCTGATGAGCCGGGTCAGCCTAAGGTAATTGATTGGGACTCTGGTAATGTTACTTTAATATGGACACGACCAGTCAGCGATGGTGGTTCTCGTATTCAAGGTTATCAAATTGAATACAGAGACATTGTTAATGATTCTTCTTGGAATACATACGAGTATCTAATAAAGGATTGCAAATATCAACTATATAATCTGACAAATGGTAGTGAATATGAGTTCCGCATCAGGGCGAAAAATGCAGCCGGATTTAGCAAACCATCACCACCATCCTTAAGATTTAAGCTGAAGGGTAAATTCAATGTTCCCTCCCCACCAGGTACGCCGCAAGTAACCAAAGTTGGCAAGAATTACGTTGATTTGAAATGGGAGAAACCTGTAAGTGACGGTGGATCTCGTATCACCGGTTATATTATTGAAAGACGGGATATTGGTGGTGCCGTGTGGGTTAAATGTAATGATTACAATGTTCTCGATACCGAATTCACGGTTATCAATCTCATTGAAATGGGTGATTATGAGTTCCGCATATTTGCTATAAATGAAGCTGGGCGTTCAGAGCCAAGTCTATGCACTATGCCTATTAAAGTTTGTGAAGTTTTGGGTGGCGAAAAACCGGATTGGATAACACGATTACAAAATAAAGTGGCACCATGTGGCAAAGATTTCACATTGCAATGTGCAGCATCCGGCAAACCAATCCCTATAGCCAGATGGCTTCGAAACGGTAAAGAGATCCAAATGGGAGGAGGTCGTTTCACAAGCGATAGTAAGGATGGTATCTTCAGACTCCACATATCAAATGTACAGTCCACAGATGATGGCGATTACACCTGTGAAGCAATCAATTCACTCGGATTTGTTCACACATCGGGATATCTTAAAGTTGGCTCCCCACCCATAATAAATAGGTGCCCCAATGAGCTCTATCTTCCCGAGGGTGATAATACAAAAATTAAAGTCTACTATTCAGGTGACCAACCTCTAACCGTAAAAATAACAAGAAATAACGAGACTATCGAGGACAATATTGACGAATCGCATTTTAGATTTAACATATTTGATGATTATGTTGCAATATTTATTCGTGATATCGTTAAAAATGATGCTGGTCATTATCAAATTGAGTTAAGTAATGATTCTGGTACGGCTGTAGGTCAGTTTGAAGTTCATATTACTGGACTACCATCAATGCCCACCGGACCAATGGGTGTTTCCCATATCAATAAACACTCTTGCACATTGGCTTGGCGTCCACCATCTTATGATGGTGGGTTACGGATAACACATTATGTGGTTGAGCGCAAGGATATATCTTCTCCTCATTGGATAACAGTATCTAGTAATTGCAAGGATACATCCTTTAGTGTTCAAGGCCTGATTGAAAATCAAGAGTACATATTCCGTGTAATGGCTGTCAATGAGAATGGAATGGGTGTGCCGTTGGAAGGCTTGAATGCGATCCGTGCGAAAGCACCAATTGACCCGCCTTCGCCACCAGGCATTCCACAAATCACTGAAATCGGCGGCGACTTTGTCCATTTGGAATGGACGAAACCAGAATATGATGGCGGTGCTCACATTCAAGGATATTGGATTGACAAGCGTGAAATTGGCGGCGACACCTGGCAGCGGGCTAACCCTATCATTTGCCTTCCAAATCAAGCGAACTGCCACAATCTCATAGAAAGCCGTCAGTATGAATTCCGTATTTTCGCCCAAAATAGTGCTGGCTTATCAAAGGAATCGACGGCGTCTCAGCCAGTTAAGATTATCGATCCGAAGGCGGCCACACCTCCACTAATTGTGAAACCAATGCGCGATGCTAATTGCATACAAAACCACAATGCACAATTTACATGCACAATAAGTGGTGTACCCCGGCCTATTATATCCTGGTATAAGGGAGCTCGCGAAATTACAAATGGAGCTCGCTATCATATGTATTCAGAGGGTGATAATCATTTCCTTAATATCAACGATGTATTTGGTGAGGACGCTGATGAATATGTTTGTCGTGCTGTTAACAAAGCTGGTGCCAAGTCCACACGTGCTGCTCTCGCAATAATGAGTAAGTACCATTTTTATTTCAAAACTCTGTTCAACTATTATTTAGAATAATATTTTTTTTCAAATTTTTTATGGTTGTCACATTTTTTTGTTCTTTAAACTGATTGACATCAATACTTCAATCATTCTTTTAATTTTTATGATTGCCACTTCTTTTTGTTTTTCATACCAATTGGCCGTTTTCTTATTAAAAAACTTTATTTTACAAACAAAAGTACTTGTACTTTAATTAAAATCGATTTAAAAAAAAAAATAATATTAATATTTTACAGCTGCTCCAAAACTGAATGTTCCTCCAAGATTTAGGGACACCGCCTATTTCGATAAAGGTGAAAATGTTGTAATTAAAATACCATTCACTGGCTTCCCCAAACCACGTATTCAGTGGGTAAGAGAGGGCGAACATATTGAATCTGGTGGTCACTACAATGTTGAAGTGAAAGAGCGTCACGCTGTATTGACAATTCGTGATGGCTCTCGCTTAGATTCTGGACCCTATCGAATTACAGCGGAGAACGAACTTGGGTCGGATACGGCCATAATTCAAGTTCAAATAAGTGACAGGCCAGATCCTCCACGTTTCCCACTAGTCGAAAGCATTGGCACAGACTCGCTGTCTCTTAGCTGGAAAGCACCTGTTTGGGATGGCGGGAGCGATATTACAAATTACTTGGTTGAGCGCCGTGAGCATCCGTTGTCCTCTTGGATACGTGTTGGAAATACCCGATTTACCTCAATGGCTGTTATTGGTTTAACATCTGGCAAGGAGTATGACTTCCGTATTTTTGCCGATAATGTTTACGGTCGTTCTGACTCATCGGAAGTCAGCACTCTGATCAAAACTAAAGAATCTATAAAGAAAAAACAAACCCAACGCAATTGGGAATTAGATGAAAATGGCAAAAGAATACGCGGCAAAGCTGATGGACCAATTAAAGATTACGATTCATATGTATTTGATATCTACTCGAAATTTATCCCACAACCCGTTGAAATATCACAACAAAGTGTTTACGATAAATACGATATTCTTGAGGAAATCGGAACAGGTGCATTCGGAGTTGTTCATCGGTGCCGGGAGCGTAGCACTGGCAATATTTTCGCAGCCAAATTTATACCCGTATCTCATACTGTCGAAAAAGATTTGATTCGTCGGGAGATTGATATTATGAATCAATTACATCATCAAAAACTAATCAACTTACACGATGCCTTCGAAGATGAAGACGAAATGGTTCTCATTCTAGAATTGTAAGTAAAATCTTTTCATAATAAAAATATTTAATTATAATCAATATTTGCAAAAATTGAAATCAGTTTAACATAAACTTATGTAACACCATAGGTAGAAATAACTTTAAATTGGCATAGCTACCGCTATAAATAATTGATCTTAATGCGACCATGGGACTATGGGGTTCTATCCACTTATTTTCAGTCTCTAGCTTCTATGACAGTCTTTATTGAGTGTATCATTTGGAACGTGTACTGAGAGATACTAAAAGTTTGTGTAACAAATTTGGTTGCTTTAATATAGTAGTATAGTATAGTAGTAGTACTATCTCTATTGCCTGATCAAGAATAAATATACTTCATTGGGTCTACGACGGTTACTTTATCCTGATGCATACATTGCAACAATATTGTAATTGCGCATAGCGTACAGCAGTAGAAGAATCATCTTAGTCGAATATATATATGATTAATATTAATTCATATAAATTGATTTTTTGTATTTAATGTTGTAGCTTATCTGGTGGAGAGCTATTTGAGCGCATTACGACGGAAGGATACGTAATGACCGAAGCTGAAGTTATCAACTACATGAGACAAATTTGTGAAGGCATCAAGTATATGCATGAGAAAAATATTATTCACTTGGATATCAAACCCGAGAATATTATGTGCCAGACTCGTTGTAGTACGAGTGTTAAGCTTATTGATTTCGGCCTGGCCACACGATTGGATCCAAACGAAGTAGTTAAAATCACAACAGGTACAGCTGAATTTGCAGCTCCGGAAATTGTCAACAGAGAACCTGTTGGCTTCTACACCGATATGTGGGCAACGGGAGTACTTGCCTATGTATTGTAAGTATATGTTTACGAGATTAATTTGGAATGAATAATTTTTTAAATAAAATATCCCATTATTTAAATTTCTTAAATGTAGATTAAGCGGACTTTCTCCATTTGCTGGAGATAATGATGTGCAAACACTTAAGAATGTTAAGGCTTGTGATTGGGACTTCGATATGGAGGCCTTCAAGCACATTTCTGAGGAGGGTAAGGATTTCATAAGGAAACTGCTTATGGCCAATAAAGAGAAACGAATGACTGCTCACGAATGCTTGTTACATCCCTGGCTGACTGGAGATCATAGTGGGCTAACCCAAAAGATTGCTCGCGATCGTTACTTGGCATATCGCGAAAAACTAAGAAAGAAATATGATGATTTTGAAAAATATCTGCTACCAATTGGACGATTATCTGAGTATTCTTCATTGCGAAAGTTACTAATGGAGAAATATAAGATACACGATGCTGTATTCGATCGTCGACAAGCAGCTCCACGATTTGTCATTCGACCATCTTCGCAATTTTGTTATGAAGGACAGAGTGTTAAATTCTATTGCCGATGCATTGCGATTGCCACGCCTACACTTACTTGGTCGCATAATAATATTGAGTTAAGGCAAAGCGTTAAGTTTATGAAACGATATGCTGCAGACGATTATTACTTTATTATAAACCGTGTGAAACTTGAAGATCGTGGCGAATACATCATACGTGCGGAGAATCATTATGGTTCCAGGGAGGAAGTCGTTTTTCTTAATGTTCATCCCCTGCCAAAAGAACAGCCAAGATATCGAACAGAATCAACGCCTGTTCGACGCCGTGAGCCCTTGCCGTACACTTTTTGGCAGGAAGAATCAGAGTCGGCACCCAGTTTTACATTCCTATTACGTCCCCGCGTCATGCAAGCTCGGGACACATGTAAGCTGCTCTGTTGTCTCAGTGGCAAGCCAGTTCCTACCGTCAAATGGTATAAAGACGGTCGTGAGCTGAGCAAATACGAGTATGCCATGACTCATTCAGATGGTGTGGTCACAATGGAAATAATTGATTGCAAGCCATCAGATTCTGGAAAATACAGTTGTAAGGCATCTAATTGTCATGGAACAGATGAAACCGAGTGTGTCGTTATTGTTGAAGGTAATTCGATAAACCCTTTATCATAAATCCATAAATATGTACATCGTTCATATAAACATAGGATCAAAATAGTAATCTAGTACTCTGTTATATACAAAGGTGTTTGTGTATCTTCATATTTGTTTATTATGAAAGATATTGGATATATTAGAATAATTTTATTTCTTTTCATTTTTATTCAATCCATTTCAAAACTTCAAATTTCAATATGCATTTAAAAATTTAAAGATTCTAAAGCTGCTATGGAGGACCACGTATAGAGTTTATTTTTCATTTTTCATATGATCTAGTTTCTTTTTCATATTTTATAATTTATGATATACACTAATCTACTACTCTAGGTGGTATAACTTCGATTTCAGTGGGTATTTTAGATTTATATTATTGATTAGGAAGGCGAGCTGAGTCGATATACTACGTAGGTCCGTCTGTTTATTTCCATGAAAACTATACATATAGCTTTCACAGAATCGATTGATTGGAAATTTTGTTAAGCATCTCATCCAATCTCACAAATTTTGTTTTCCAAATTGTCTTATATAGTCCGACCAAAGTTTGGTCATAGTTAAATGTGAATAAAAGGCTCTGCAAGGGTATAAATTCTTCGCCATGTTTTTTTATGTAGTACCATATTTATTGATATATATTTTAATAATGACATGATCAATAATTATATGATCTTTACTCTGTATGTATTTTCTATATATTTTTAATTTAATAATAAAAAACTATTCCTAGGAGAATGGGTTACGCCTGAACAGGCAGAACTTGCCCACAATTTCCTTTACTCAGGAGGTAATCTATTATAATTTACTAGTCTAACTATTATTTTAATTACATTTGCGTTTTCCTTTATTTGTACGTTTACTTTTACGCATGCACCTACTTGTTTTTTAGTTTTGATACGCATATGCAACACATACTTGATAAAAGTTGAGGTTTATTTTGACAATTAAATAATAATATGTACAATTTTAAAATTCTACTTTAATGTCCAGAATATGCATAAATCAGTCACTGAGAACTCTTTGCGGTGCTACTTTTTAATGACATTTGCAATGTATTTATTACAATTCATTTCTTCGTAAAATCGAAGTTATTGTTAAGTTAAGAAGTTAAGTTATTATTTAAAAAAAAAAATTATTAAAATAGACAAAGAGATGCTTTAATCCCCAATGCAAATCCCCACCTCAATTCACTAAAAATGCATTAGAATTGAACTTTAATTGGCAGAGAAATTGATTCCTTCCTTCAACAAATCTAAATATTTTATAATTTTGTTGTATTCGTCGTTAATTTAAAAGACTTTGAAATATTAACATTCGTTACCCACATTTGATCACATTTACAATCACTTGCAAGCAGACTACTGAATTAATTAATTACTTCTACAGATCGCAAGTATATTGAGCAGCCCATCAAACCAGCTCCTCCACCTATTATCACAGCCCGCCACTTTACTTCGTCTTCCACCAATACGCACAACGCTTTTAGTACCAGATCAACGTCGGATGACAAGGTGAATGCCAATGAAATATTAATAACAAATTGATTGAAAATACGAGAACTGGACATACTTAATTAACTTTGAAACAATTAACAGACTGTCATCAATACAAACAATAGTTCCTCAACCACTCATAATAGCATTTCGGGCAAGAAGAAATATGCGGCCAATTCCTTACAGGCACCTGGCAGCCCGTCAAGATCTCGAAGTGCCACCAAAGAGCTAATACGTACGTACCAACATATATTTTAATGTAATTACCTTATAAATATGTTTTGCCTTATAGTTCCTCCGGACGACTCTTTAATGTGCAAGCCTGAGTTTACGAAACCACTTTATGATTTGACCATTCGCGATGGCGAGCAGTTGATTTTGAGTTGTCACGTTAAAGGAGACCCAGAACCACAAATAACATGGTCCAAGAACGGAAAGTCGATTTCCTCATCTGAAATAATAGATCTGAAGTATAAAAATGGTATCGCGACACTCACAATTCATGAGGTATTCCCCGAAGATGAAGGCATATTTTCTTGCACAGCGACGAATTCAATTAGTGCTGTCGAAACCAAATGCAAACTTACGGTTAAACGTAAGTGTCAAAACAAATAATCTAAACATTAAAGGTGTTGAGGTCACAAAGTCAGCCAACAATTTCAAATTATTTTACATTTTTCCGCATATTTTAATATAATTATTTTTAATTTATTTAGTTTTGGATAAGCAGTTAAGCAAACGTGTGGCAACCGGAAGCGATAAACCACCTAAAATAGTAAGCCATTTAGAATCGCGATTTGTTAAGGATGGAGATGCAGTTACTCTGGCTTGTCGTATTATTGGTGCTAAACATTTTGATGTGGTCTGGTTGCACAATAATAAGGAGATCAAGCCAAGCAAGGACTTTCAATATACGAATGAGGCGAATATTTACCGCCTTCAGATAGCAGAGATATTCCCTGAAGATGGCGGCACCTACACTTGTGAGGCCTTTAACGATGCAGGCGAATCGTTCAGTACCTGTACCATAAATGTCACTGTACCTGGTGATGAGCCTAAGCAGCCTACCTTTGTCAAATTTCCATTCTCCGTTTCCATAACTGAAGGAGAGACTGCCAACTTTGAATGTGAGTTCGATGGCGAGCTGCTTAATCTCGCTTGGCTAAAGGATGGCAAGCCCATTGATGAATCATGTTCGAGGTACTCATTTATTAAGGATGACAATCGTTATGTTTTCGCAATAACCAAATGCACATTGAATGACGTAGGCCAATATCAAGCGAAGGCTATGACCAAAAAAGGTGAAAGCTTGTGTGCATTTTCGGTAAATGTGCAGGGCCCCGATGCCTAAACTCGAAAATATTGTCAAACTAATTAGACTGCTCATTAATTAGATATCATTTATTAAATACATATATAATTTCATAATAAGTCTTGAAATTACAAATCAAATTCAGATCATAGTATGTATAAAAAAAAAACAGAAAGCTCAGCGTAATTTCAAGGATTATAATTACAACTTCAACAATAGTTGGACTCATGATACGATCATTACCTAATTATTATATTTTAGATATAAATCAAAACAGCAAACCTAAGTTTAAGCGACATGTACAATGTAATTTCATATTTATACATTTCCATGCGTTTCCGGACTTTTTGATGTATCCAAAACTCATGAATACATTTACTGACAATACGATCAATCCATTCAATGAAAAATTTATATATTATATACAAAAGGTGACCATACCGCCGTGTCATTTGTGCGACTATGCTGGCATCCTCACTTAACATCCACCATATTAAGCAAAAGTCGTCCATTTGACTCGGATAAGTTTGGAATCTGTCTTAAATCTGTATAAGCTATTGAACATTAGTTTGCGATTGTTGACCCAAAAATACATTAAATTAACGGCATCAAATATGAAATCGAATTCAAATAAACGAAATGCAATAATAAATTAATCCTTTGGTTTATTTTACTAGCAGTTTCAACTATAGTATATTTTCAAAACTTCTTTATCAAGAGTCATGAAGTAGTAAGGTAGTTCCGCGCTTGGGCTAGGCTCAGTTTGCAAAAATATTTGTAAATCGCTCGGACGGTGATATTCACTCAAGTATCCACTATACACTAGAAGCCCTAGAGCGTTTCGAAACGATCCCTATGCGTATCCACACCCGAAATTCGATCTTTCGGGCATTTATTACTCATCAGAATATTTACACTAATCTTGATACTAAATTCAGTAGTGATAGACTAAATAATAATTAACAATTCAGGCAGCTACAGTCGCGCTACGACTGTGGGAGACTCTGAACTAATCGGGGAAAGCAAAAAAATTAAGTAATTTGTATTATGATTAACTTCAATAAATACTTTTTATATCATTTTGTCGCTGCTCGAATTCGCTTCCTATTAAGCAAATAAAAAACTAAATTTAAATGCCAAATAAGCTTAAGCAATGTTCAACTCATTATCATTCGTTCTTGGAAGAGAGCAGCAATAGTGAGTTGGCGCGCAAGAGCGAAGAAGGGGAAACAAACAACCGTTACTTTTTTTGCGCGTTCATACAGACGGTCAGACGGACATGGCTATATCGTCACGGCTGTTGATGCTGATCAAGAATATATATACTTTATAGGGTCTGCCACGCCTCCTTCTGCCTGTTACGCACATTTCGCTTTATTCAAACCTAGTAGACTTTGAACTTTTAGTTCAGAGTCTAAAAATTAATAATGTCGAGAGCACTCGACACTACCCTGTACAGTTCTCTATAGTAAAAGATTTTACATAATTATTAATGTTAAACTGAAAATATCCCAATTTCCAAAATCTATATCACGACGATACATTTTTAGGGAAATTTCACATAATGGTTTTTCGATTAATGGTGGAAGGGGAAGTATCAAAAATTTGAAATAAATTTGATCTGCAGGCGGTATACGGGAACATTCCTGCCAAATTTCGTGACTCTAGCTCTTATAGTTGCTGAGATCGACAAACAGATGGACATTTACACCAAGCTAATATATCCCTGAACAGGATATAACAAAATTCCTGCACTAACTTCTTAATTCTCACACTGCATTCGTATATCCTTTTCCATATGTGGCCGACAAACGAACTCCTAACTAATCAAGCGGAAAAGTTAAGTATAAGATTACAAAAACAATTTAAACTTGTTTTGTTCGGCTTATTTTGCCATACTATTGTGCATCATTAAGTAATTATTGGCAAGAGATATGAATGCGTCTACAATGCCCTGGGCCTTGGAAACAGCCGTTGACTCAATTATGGTTTTATGCAAAATTAATTTGCAGCAGGCAGTCAAAGGGATATAAATTTTGTACTGCAATCAAAAGCTGAGTGCTGCGTCACTTATTTACATAAGCATGCATCGCCGTTGTTCACTGTATATCTCTCACGCATGTGCTGTAAATCATGCGATGTGAATTACGTGCTCATAGTTGGTTTCATAGCAGCAAGCTTATGCACATGTACTCATACTCGATCAAAAACAGAGCGTTGCGTCATTTCATTTTGTATTTTACCAACGAATAAATTAGGAATTGGAAAAATTGAATATGGGTAGATATATTTATTAAAGTTTGGTAATAATAATTATTAAAATATTTTTATTATACACAAGAGTTGTTGAAATGCGTAAGTATGTTAAACCAATGCACTCATGTATATCGATATCATTATCAATGTTAGAGAGTGTGGCCACTTAACATTAACATTTGGCACACACTATGAATAATGTAAAACTAATATAATGAAGGCAGTCCCGAATAAACATTCTAGAAGCACGAAGGGTGTATTTTCTTAATTCTCTCCGTGTTCCAAGAACTTTCCTGTGAGCATACTCTCTCAATAGGTTATGGGACACGCAACGGGTTGGCGGAAGAAGAGTTTGAATTAGATTCAGACAATCGCGAGAAAAGGTAAAGTGCCGCGTACCATTAGCAAAATGAGCGGATTGTATCAAATGGAGAAGCTGGAAGAAAATAATTATGATTCTTGGAGCATCCAGATGTAAAGTATGTTGATACATGCAGAGCTGTGGGAGGTAGCGTCGTGGAATTTACCAAAAGAAGAGTGTAAAAACATCCCAATTGGGTTTCTTCAAGCCTTGCAAGTCGGCAAATGAAGCTAAGAGACATAGTAAAGCTAAGCTAATGATAAAGCTTAGAAACATCCATCAATCTAGTTGACTATTTCAGAAAGTCTGAGTATGGCAAGATATCTAAACATGTTCAGTGAAGTCGTCGATCAACTAACTGCAATTGATATTCAAATAAGTGACGAGCTGCAGACCATTATTTTGCCTTCGAGTCTCCCAGAAGAGTTTGAGAATTTTATTGTCGCCTTTGAGACGCGCGACGCTGTGCCCAAACTTGAAATTGCATAAAACTCAAAGAAGAGGGAGAGCTCAGAGAAAATGGAGAGAAACATACCGAAAACGCGCGAGCCTTTTCGGCAATGCAAAACCAAGGTCGCAAGAATGTCGCAATAAAGAGGAAACATACAAATGTTTTCTGTTTCAAGTGCGTCGCAAAGGGACATTATAAAACGAATTGCTTCAAAAACAATGTTGCGAAGCAAGATGCTAAAAAAGACAAAGCGAAGGGCGAGAACAAGAAGTTCAGCTTATTGAATGCTTTGCAAGCAAACAGATGTTATGCTGTGTTAAGTATGACGCGGCACTGTGGCACAAGAGATATGGACATGTTTAATACGTAAGTTTGCTGGAGATATCAAGAAAAGGATTGGTGCTTGGACTGGAGAAGATAGACATAACACGAGTGCTACCTGCAAGACTTGTATGGTGAGCAAAATTCATGTAGAACCTTTTCCGAGCGCAAGTGAAAGTCGTGCTCAACAGTTGCTGTATGTATGTGAACTATTTGAAACGAAGTCCCTTGGAGAATCCAGATATTTCAGCTGCTTTATTGATGAGTGTTCGCGACTTTCCTGAAGGGTAAGGACGAGGTCTTTTACAAGTTCGAAGATTCGCAGCGACAACGGACGCGAATATATAAATAATAAGTCCGACTATTATTTATGGACCCATGGGGAGAGCCAGCCGTGCTTATCGGGCATGGCAGACCAAAGCTTCTGAGAACGGGCAGACGTGGACGCCCAAAGAAGGTGTACAATATACTTGGTGCCATGGCTGCAAGCGATGTAATTTTTCCATCATCAAATAAAACTTGGCAGCCTGCAGAATTGCAGAAGAAACAGGTAGCAATTGGTTGTAAGTGGGTCTTTGGATTGAGAAATCCTACTTTCTTTCCACACTTTTGGTCACTCTCTACACAGGATTTTATGATCGTACTAACTTTTCTTGCTAACTCTGAAATGTAAAATTGTCTCATACTAACTCAGTAGTCTTTTTAGTACCAAAATGTCCTTGACGGTGGACCATCCTAAAAAGTTCTCTTTCCATTTCTGTTGGAATTACTATTAGTTCTCTTATAGGATCTCTGTATAGAATATCTTGCTTCATATAAAAATCTTTAAACGCCCCTGATTCCAATACTATGCAAAGAGCATTTACTCACTCGTCTTCCCTTTGTGCTTTTTAGACTCTGAACTAAAAGATCACAGTTTAGGTTTGACGAAAGCGAAATGTGCGTAACAGGCAGAAGGAGGCGTGGCAGACCCTATGAAAGTATATACAGTATGTCAACTAATTCTTTGCAAAATAAAAAAGGTGACACAGTTTCAACTTTAACATAATAATTTATTAGGAAGGCCTTTTGTTTTCATGTTCAATCTTTCACAATTTAGTTCATATATATATTCTTAAGCAAAATTAATAAAAATTAAAACAGAAACATAAAAAATTCATGGAAACATAAAAAAACAGCAAAAATTAGCTGTCTATTAATTCTTTGCAAAATGCAAACACAAGTCGCAAACAATGGTATATCTCCTAAACAATAAGTTGTAATTGGCTAATAATTTGTATGCCCGTCATTAGTATCCATAACTGCCCTAAGTCGCCGTGACATCGACGATATAAGTCCATTTAAGTCGTAATATTCCGGTATTTGAAGCCACTCTTCATTTATGCACTTAATCAAGTCGCCTTTTGTCGAAGCGCTCCTTTTGGCCACTTTTTTCCTAAGCAATGCCCACAAATTTTCTATAGGATTGATGTGCGGACTCTGGGCGGGAGTGTCAATCACTTTGCTGCAATTATAAAGCAGCCAGGTGCTGAACAGCAGCGATTTGTGTTTCGGATCATTATCCTGGTACAGCTTATATTTGAGTTTGTTGCTGTTTTGGGGATCAATAAAGCCAAAATTGCGCGCACTTCTTGACAATTCATTTGATAAAATGTCTAAATAAAACTCTTTTGTCATTATATCATTAAAAATGTGCAGCTCTCCAACGCCTTTGGATGAAATACATCCCCACACAATTACTCAAAGCTTGCCAAACTTAACAGTACGCACAATGTTTTTGGCCTGGAAGGCTGTTTTTGGCTTTCGCCAAATTTTTCTGGGTCTATTATCATAGTACATCATGATCTTGATCTCATCACAAAAAATTACATCATTCCAGTACTCCGGAGAACTGCTAAAATTAAAAAATGCGAATCTCGAGCGCTTTTCAATGTTAACAGCAGACAGCAAAGGCTTCTTTCTTGCTACATATGATGAGTACTTGAGGTGCTTGGGTAGTTTCCTCACAGTCTCATGGCATACGGACTTCTTCCAGTCTGTTTTTATATCAGTTGTTAACTCTCTGAGGCTTGTTTACGGTTTTTCTTCAATTGTTTTCAAAATTTTTGAGCAATCCCGCCCAGAGAGCTTTGGTGGTCTGCCTTCAGAACTGTATAAGTCCAGTCTCTTTTCTTATTCAGCACGGTTAATAATATTGTAAACTGTTCTTAGTTTAATATGATATCTTTCAGCAAACCCTTTTGCTGTTTTTCCTTTGTAAAAATGAAAGTAAACTAATTTAATCAAAATATCCCCAGTGCATTTTCCAGGCATTGTAAAAATCTTTAATTTAGCAGTAACGTACACTAAACCAAAGCAAATTTTGAAACAAATGAGTGCAAGGAAGACTAGAAAAAAACACGCGATCGGTTTTCTTAGAATTCGCTATTCCGTTAGTTTTCTTGGTCTTCTTTCAACCAGTGTTTGTATTTTGCAAAGAATTAATTGACAGCGTCAATTATGCTGTTGTTTTGTTTTCTGCACTTTTTTCGTGCTTTTCTTGGAATTTTATCATTTACTTTTATTATTCTTATTGCTTATAAATATCTTAACAGTAATTGTTAAAAAAAAATGTTCCCAAATATTGCCATTACTTATATTTCTCATGTTAAAGTTGAAAGTTTGTGACAAAATTTATTTTGCAAAGAATTAGTTGACAAACTGTATATTCTTGATCAGCATCAACAGCCGAGACGATATAGCCATGTCCGTCTGTCCGACTGTCCGTCTGTATGAACACCTAGATCTCAGAGACTATAAGAGCTAGAGTAACCAAATTTGGTGACAACACGTGTATTGTTTGCAGGCAGATCAAGTTTGTTTTAGATTTTTGCCAATTCCAAAATACATTTTTTAATAATTATAAATTAATTACTTTTATTTTATATATACATATAATATTAATTTTGCCATATTTGTCAGAAAATGTTGAGAATTCAACAGAAATCAATAACCAAATTTCGTTAGAAATTCGTATATATATATATATATATATATGACAAATGCAAAAACCCGTGCTGTAGTTCAGAGTCTCCCACAGTCGTACCCCGACTGTAGCTTCCTGACTTGTTTAAATCTACATTTCAATGAGACTTGGAGTAACATACAGTGGATTCTGCCTAATGCATCTACGTGTCTCATCATTGTTCCTGATCTGTGTTCAATTTCATATTCGAAGTCTTGAAGGAATATGGCCTATCTTGCTACTCTTGTTGGGACGTCTTTTTTCTTAATCATCATAGTGAACGCGTTACAATCTGTAACAATTTTGAATTTCTTTCCCAACCTCCATTTCTTTAAAGCTTATACAAGAACTTCCAACTCATAAGAGGAGTATTTCTCTTCAGCTGGCGTTATTTTGCGACTCATGTATTCAACTGGATGATACAATTGATCGACAGAATCCTTCTGCATCAGCACTTCGGATTGCTTTTTTAAAGTTTAAAGGTGAAGGCTTTTTTATTACGTGGGACAGGAAAGTTATGTACTGCCGACGTTGATGGTATAATAGTTCCGTTTTTTATTATATACTCCAGAAAATTTACTTCTCTTTTCAAAAATTGGCATCTCTCCCACCTTATTCTAAGGCCGGAAGTTACAGCTAAATATAAAATTTCCTTTAACTTCTCTATGCCTTCTGATTCTAATCAACCTTCCATCTCTAGCTAATCGACGCATCATGCTAGGTGTGTTATTTATTTTCAAACTAATCAATGGTGAAATTGACTCCTCTATGTTATTAAATAGAATTAATTTCTCTGTTCCTTCTAGACCTACTCGCAACTTTATGCCTCTCGCTCTTAATGCATGTACTACTAACTACGCTCTGCATGAACCTTTTCGAGTACTCTGTGCTGATTATAATAAACTTTTTCATGTATTCATCTCAGAGTCCTCTCTTCCCAGTATCAAATTGCACATCCTAAACTATTTAGCTAGTATACACTAACTACATTTATATACTTTGTGATCTGATTGGGTTTTTCTGGGTTTTCCCCAATCCCCGCAACAAATGTTGGATCAATCAACGCTTTTTTGATTTCCCCAGATTTGCAATTTTAAATTTAAATTTAAATTAATCTTATTTTAAACTTAAATTTTAAACTCATTTTATACTTAAATTTCATTTGTAATTATTTTTAATTTAATTATCTTAAGATTTTGATTTTTAATTGGGTCGACTGCTGTTAGTCGACGTTAAATAAATAAATTCGTCTTTTGATGGGGTAATGATATCATCCATATATAATATCAGTGTACCCTTCTCTATGAGTGATCTTAACACTGCGAAAATATGCTTCATGAAAACTGCTAGGGAATTCGAAATACTAAATGGTACAAAACAAAATTCAAATTGACCTTTTTGTGTGACGAAAGATGTGTATTTTCTATATTCCTCACTTACTGGGACATGAAAAACATATATTACGCAAATCCAATGTTGTGAACACACATAGAACCCTAAAGCCTATGTAAAACATCGTCCATCGTGGAAAGTTGTCGCGGACAAATTTCTCATTTATCTTACGATAATCACAACAGAGTCTTTTACTGCCGTCTTTCATCGATACAAGCACGATGGGAGAAGCAAACTCCGAAACACTTGAACGAATTATGCCTTCTTGAAGCCAATCTAGAATCTGATTGTCCACGTTTTCTAGTGTCTGGTTTCACCCATTTATACGACTTTACTGCTCCCTGAACGGTCAATTTTAAACCATCATCAAGTTCTGTTTCCTCTTCGATATTCATGGTTAGTAGCTTACTGAAATTATACTGTACTTCTTTAATTTTCGTTCCGGTCTCTAAGGTAATACCTTATTCATTTCAGATTTCATAGCGTGAAAGCTAACACCACCAGAACTCAATGTCACATTGACAAACTCAAGCACGTCCCTGCCTATAATTCCATCATACAGGGAATCTTCACGAACTACGTGAAAACACATTTCTATTGGAATGAGGCCCAACTCTGTGTTTATTTTGAAAGAACCCAGTGTGTTAATCTACTTTCCTCCAATTCCTATCAATACCTTACAATCCTAATGGTGCTTATGTCACTACCTGAATCAAATAAAGCCGTCAGTACATATTAACCTATCTTCACATTCTTAAATGCTCTACGATATCTAGCATGTTTGGTGATAATTGTTGTAAGTTTGCTGTCTCTTTTTTGACTTCAGGTTGTCTGCGCTTCGCTTCGCATTGATTTGCTTTATGTCCAAGACCATTACACTTAAAACATTTAATACTTTGGTTGCAATTTTTGGCAATGTGATTCTAACCTTCGCACTTATAGCAGTGTATGTCACATTTGCCCCTTTTCTGATAATTTTCCCCATACTTAACTTTAGCTTTTGTTTCTTTTGGCAACGCTATCTTCATAAACTTTGTTCTGGCTATATAATCGATAACGCTTTCATTGTCTAAGTTAAATTTATTTGCATGACCAATCATTGTATAGTAGTATTCGATTAAAGTTTATTTCGGTTGTTTCTTTCTGATTTCTAACAGTCCATGGACCTGTTTTGATGATAGTTTAATGCAAAATTCGTCCTGTAGTCCCTGTTTTAATGAATCCCAATCATTTAAACCGTCTTAACTGTTTATAAACAATTTTGCGGTTCCTTTTAGTAACTGCCTGCCATAAATAAATTTTTGTATATCATTCCAAAGGACTATGACTGCATTATTTTCAAATTCGGATTTCGGATAAGCCATATTTTCTTGATCTTCTTGTTGCCTTTCGTAAATAACCCTAACTCTGATAATTTTGCTTTAAGTTCCGATACTTTTGTACAACATTATAAATTTAAATCTGATTTTAGGATTAGTAAAAAGTAATTACATCGACTCTCTTAAAATAACTTTGATGTATTTATACAATGTTATTTCTGTTGTTCACTTGATACCTTATGTTAACGGGAGTTAACGTCGTTATCTAAGATATTAACGCTTCTCTGTAAGCGTGGTACCTTTGTTGACTCTGAAAACGCTTCTTTGTAAGCGTCGATGCCTCTTTTATCTTGTTGTCTTCCTTTAAGATCAGTCCCTCCGTCTCTTTGCGTACCTTTAATTTGCGTTCCGGCTGTGCCACTCGCCATTGGTCGTCTTTTGGTGTGTTGCTCACTTCTGTTCGTCTCTACTGCGTCGCTCGCATTCTGCTTCCGATCTCTTGTCGTCTTCTTATTTGTAGCTTACTGCTTCTGCTAGTTTGCCACTCGTTCACACTGGTATCTTTTTCGTCGCTTGCTTAACGGATGATGTCGTTTGTCGCTTGCTGCTTCTTCTTATTTGTAGCTTACTGATTATGCTAGTTTGACACTCGTTCGCACTGATCTCTTTTTTTTCGTCGCTTGCTTAACGGATGATGTCGTTTGTTGCTTTCTGCTTCTTATTTGTAGCTTACTGCTTCTGCTAGTTTGCCACTCGTTCGCACTGATCTCTTTTTCGTCGCTTTCTTAACGGATGATGCCGTTTGTCGTTTGCTGATTCTTCTTGTTTGTCGCTTTTTGCATGCACATGTACAAATATCAATTTGATGGTTGTATTTCCACACTATGTTTTCGCTGCACAAAAGTAAAAGGTCGCAACACGCCGAATACGTTTTTGGGTATTTACTCCACAAAGTTGTAGTAGAGCGTAGTGTGTATTTGATATTAATAACTCGTGTCTTAGTTACAAATTAGTTGATTAGTTTCACATTTTATTATCTATTTAATTTTTCTTTGTATTCTTTAATGCTTCTTATTTTACTTTACATTTTGTAAGCTCTTTAAATCTACTTTTTAGGCGAGCACTCTACTCACACTACTCTGCCGGTTTCTCTTCTTAGGCTATTTACGAAAAATTTGCTAGTTTTCATTCTTTAACATGTCAGGGCTACAAACTACCATTCCTACACTTATATTTAAAAAAGATTTAATATTTTTAAATATTGTCGCTTCTTGTACAGTTTAGGAATTGGGACATATACATGTATGTTTAATAATAGTTTTCAAAATATTTTTTATATTATTATATTTTTTTCGCATACTACTATTTTGAAAAATAGATATAAAAAAAATAATTTTTAAAATAACAAGCCGGTGAGTAGGTGCGCAAACGACAGTATAGTACCGTAAGGCTACAGTCGATCTCAGTGGACTGTGGGGATTCTGTTCTAATAGGGAAAAGCAAAAAACTTCAATTTATACTCATTAATAATTATGTAAAAATAAAATTGTCAGCAACGAGTTTTGAACTTACGTCCTCGCAGCGTATCTTGTTTTTATTGTAGTTGTTCCAACTAAAGCAATTGTTTGCCGCTGCAGCTGCCATGAACGTAGTGATCATTCAATCCTTAATATCTTCTATGTTTATACTCCGATAGTGATGAAAACGTCCGCAAAGGGTCATCCTCTATGTGCGCACATCAGAAGTCTGTAGCTCTAGAAATACGTTATTTTCTATTTGCGGAGGCGGAATGGGGCGTGGCAAAAATCTAAAACAAACTTGATCTGCGTGCACACTATAAGAGTGTTGTCACCAAATTTGATTACTTTAGCTCTTATAGTCTCTGAGATACGTTTTTTTTTTTCGATTTATGCGGGCATGGTACAAATCTAAAAACAATCTTGATCTTCGTGCACACTACACGAGTGTTGTCACCATTTGGTTACTCTAGCTCTTACAGTCTCTGAGATCTAGGTGTTCATATGGACGGACAGACAGACAGACCGACACGGCTATATCGTCTCAGCTGTTGATGCTGATGAAGAATTTATAGGGTCTGCCACGCCTCCTTCTGCCTGTTACGCACATTTCGCTTTCGTCAAACTTAGACTATATACTTTATAAGTACAGGAAAGCGTTTTCCTGTCTGAGTTGTATTGTTCACCTTTTTTGCCCCAGAAAATTTAAATTTAATGTCAAAAACCTACAACACAACATCAAAACGTCGTTGTTATATTTTAAGAAAAAAAAAATAACAAAAAAACAAATTCAGCATATAATATAACTTATTTATTTACATTTCATGTACATTTCATTTTTATCATATATACGTATGTCAAAATATAAAGATGCGAGAAAATTATCAACGGCAGAACTTAACAAAAAATTAATGTCGTGTTTACTTATGTATATAAAATCGGCTGAATAAGAAACGAATGATTCGAAATGTAACCGATTTAAAAGGGAAAGTAAAATATGATCGATCTATTATATATAACTTCATAGAAAATCTTTCAATTATTTTTGTTTAACGTCATTATTATTCATGTTGATTTCATTAAAAACATCCTAACATACATATAATTTTTTGATGATACGGACGTTTGCTGCATGCTTACCAAATTATTAAAAAATTATTTATTTTTTCCAACATATTACTTGCAATAATCTACAATAATATAGTAAGCATTAAAATAAAATTAACATTATTCATTCAAGCACGACGTATGGCAAAACTATCAGTGGTTCATTATTATAAGATTGCAGATGGAGAACTTCATGCCATTCTTTGAATTGTTGAATCCGGGAAATGCTCGGTTCGTCTTCGACAATACTTCTAATACCAGTTCTATATTCAAGACACGGATTACCGATCCGATTCACATTTTCTTTACTTTCTAACACATTTGAGGAATTAGTTTCAATGACTTTTGACGCATGTAGTTTATCATTGGTATCATTGTCATTATTATTAAGGGTCGTGCTAGTGCCTAAACTATGTGATTTAATTAAGCTTAAGTTATTGTTATTATAGCATATACTATTAACATCATCACAATTCTCAATTTGTAGTGATTCCAGCGTTGTGATCTCTTTACTATCACTAGCCATGATTGGCTTATCATTTTGGTTTAGCAGATGCTCAGCATAAATTGAATTGAATGATGGCAGCATGCCATTGTTGATTGAAGGTAATTCATATTGATTTTGATCGAGCTTTGAACCATAATCTGTATTATCATTATATTGACTGCCAAAAAAACTTCTTTACTGGATTCGTCACTAGAAGATAGGTAAGAATCTATCTGTTGATCAGAATTTTTGACTACAATATTTCTTACAGACGCGCTCGTCTTAGTCTCAATCTTTAATTTATAATTTTTTGCAAAATCAACTTGAATTTTTTCAGACGAAAACGAGAGGTTTTCCTGCTCCTGTTCACTCTCGTCGTCTTCATAATTTGAACTGCTGCTACTATAATTAATAATTCGCTCCTTTCGTCCAACGTTGTCTTCTCTTGTTAACTCATTCGAGAAAAACAATTTACGATGAGTTTTCGCCTTTGACTGGGTGGTTCGTACAATATTATTATTATTGAATAAGTGTTTCAGTGCTATATCTATAGAATTCTTCTGACATCTTTGCTGCTTTTGAGAACGACGATAACGACGACGAAAACGATATCGATAACATTTATGAAAACTATTAAAGCAGGTATCATCATATTCATTTGTTCTCTCTGTGCTAGATGAAATCGGTCCCAAAGGAAGGGTATAAATTTGATGTTGCTGATATGCACTTACCATTTCGGATACAGTTCTATTGTTTTTGGTGTTGTTGTTATTAACATTATTTAAATTAATATATTTAGCAGTCTCAATTGCAGTTTCAGCTTCAAGGGCACTAACACCAACACTCGAATGAGCCACAATAGGGGATATGGCTGATATTGAGTTAACCGGAGAATTGATTTTGCTGGGCGTTTTCTTTATTGTCAATACTATGTGATTGTTGCTAGCTCCCAATTTAGGCCTTTGCACGATTGCATACTCTTCGTCTTTGCTATTATTATCATATTCGGTTTCATTTTCTAAATGCGCATCCTCTTCCGCTCCAATGCTGTCTATTGTTGTTGAATGGCTTCTGAATGATTCATGTTCATCTTCACTAGCCGTTTGACTTTTTTCATGATGATAGTATCGAGTACCAGTATTAAGGTATCCAGTGGCTTCTGTATCGCTAAAATCGCTTGTTGTTTCACCGTCGTCCTCATTCTGTGATTCATCATCGCTGCTCTTGTTGCTACTACTTTTGCGTGACATCTGTGTTTGAGTTCCAACATTACCATTAATTGCAATTTTAATACGTTTTATGCGTGGCTTTGAATTATTATCATGTTCTTGTTCTAAAGAATTTATTGTCATCAGTTTAGTTGATTTTCTACGTTTCTTCCGATTTCTTTCGACATTTCGCTCATTTTGCTCTGTATTTGTCGATTGAGCCCTTTGATATCTAAGTTTCTCATTTATTGAGTTCTGTGTAATTTTCAAACTGGAATTACTGCAGCTACTGCTGCTACGGCTGGTCATTCGGCTAATCGCCATCATTTTATCATCTGACCATGTTGTTGCCTGATTAGCCAATTTAAGTAAGTTGCAACTAAGAGTGATGTTAGTGCCGCTTACACCAGCCCTCTCCGAATATTGCATCAGGCTTTGGATTTCATTGGTATTATTATGTGTATAAACATCAACTCTCAGCGGACTGTGACTATCCTCAATTTCTTGATCTGGGTGTATTTTTGTAATTATATCAGAATGTGATGGCACAGGCAATGAACTGATTTCGTTCTTAGCCCGTTTTAATGCAAAACGACAAGATGGTAAGCATTTGGCAACGCCCAAAAAGGGAGGTATATGAGATTTTAAAAATGTTCTTCCGAAATTTTTTTTGAGTTTTAGAAAACTTAGGTCTTTTGGAATACGGTCATATGTTAGTGAGCCAAATTTTGGAACAACATCGGCGCCATCACTCACTTCATATGAGTCAAGTCTTTTTAGGAACTCCGATATTGTCGATTTAAAGACTGACAACGACTCAATGTTATTCCAATTACCATTTATATTTGGAACGTAATAATTATGTAGCGTATTTATATGGTAATCGGTAACATTGTTTGTTTGTACAGTGAACCTTTTTTTTGCAACGCAATTAGGATCCTCATGGACAGTATATATAGAAAGGGTTTCTGGGACTTTTTCACTATCATCCTCATCTTGTTTATCGCCAACAGCAGCCTGCATGTCTATGTTATTAAATTCAACTGAATGATTACCTGTGGCAAGTGATTTCAAATCATGAACATTATCATTATCATGATGATTAGCCTGGTTTAAGTTTGATGTTGATTCTGCTCGAGAACAATTTTTTATAATTGACTGTAATGGATCTTCGCCTTCATCAAAATCTAAATCAAATATGGACTTCATGGGTTTTTGTGGAATCGAAATTGTCGTTTCTTCGACTATAGAATTATCGATTTTGAGAGATATATGCTCATTATTCATCGTCTCTCGTAAGCTACAGTCATTTTCATCGTTAGATTTGGTGAACGGTTCACCAGTTTCATTATCATACTGACAGGTTGATTCATTTTTCTTTTCTTCAACAATTATACAAGTGCATGGTACTATTTCAGCCTGATATATTTTTTCAATATCTTTCACACTTAGCGGACTGTTCAAACTGTTAATGAGATGCATTAATTGCGTCGTTACATCATTATGATTGAATGTATTTGATTTCGAGACCACGTTCTTGACTGATGAACTCTGAAGAGAATTGCTAATGCTATCCAGAGAAATACTTCTTTTAATTTCTCCAGATTTTATGCTATCACGTGATCGCTCCGACGTAATGGTATCACTATCAGTATTTCCAGTATCTATAAACAAATAAATGTAAAATGCAGTTTATTTGTAAAGGTTGGCTCATAATCAGCAAATATAACATATATAATATATCTACTTATGATTATCATTTAATATAAATTAACAATTTTGATTATAATAAGATATGCGTGACGATTCCATGGAAAATGTATTTTCTTTCTTTCGGATTACATTTTATATTTATAAACCGATATTAATGAAATTTCAGCATTGCTCGTACATAGTATTCTACGTCGATCTCAGCAACTATAAGAGCTAGAGACACTACAGTGATGTAGCACTCAGCTTTGTCGCGCAAACAAGATTAATGAAATTACCTGACAAGTATTGTATGAGTTAATGATTCTGATTGCTCAGCTTTAAATTTGCGTTCGATTTGAGAAATTGCCACAACAGTATACCAATTTGAAAAGAGTTTAGTTTATTTAAGCAGTGCAATGGGTGCAAAAAACAATTCCAACGCAAAAATTCTACCTAAGTTTTAGTACAAGAAAAACATTTGTGCCAATTGTAAGAGCATGGCTGTATGTATGTATACATATCGAGCCCTATTTGCGAAAATGACAAGGGACATTTTTCTAAAATTTGTTTTTTTTTGCGAATGTGCTTAGAAACACCAACAGCCTCTGCACAGAAAACATTAAATTATAATTGTATATATTTACGACTCTTGAAGGCCGCGAAAATAACGTAAGCGACGCAAAACCAAATATAATATAATAATATCGTACTATATGTATATTATGTAAGTGCTACTAGTGAGCGGTATACAGTTATTGGAAGTGCAAGAACAATACCTTGTCCATATGAATGCATACCGTTAGAAAATTCTGTTATTTAAATTGGAAATTTCTTTCTAATGTACTTAAATGTAATAAATTATATGGAAGCTTGCTGCGGACAGCCTCTTTTAAAAATTAGTGCTTTAAATTAAAATCGGGTATTTTCAAAACAGCCCTGAAAATACTTTAGATTTAAGTTTTCATCAACATCCAAATCGTTTATATACTAAAGAATTAGAAATATCTTTAAATAAGTTTAATGATTTAAAATCACTTTGTGAAGAAAAAGTATTCCCAGTCAATTTTATGTTAAAACTTTACGTTAAAACATTAAAAATAGTCAAAGACACTTTAAACGAAGGTACCGAAAATGAATAAAACAAAATTAATTTAATTTCTTCATTTCAATCAAAAATAATCTAAAGACAGCATTGGCTAAGGAATGGGCCAAAATTATGCCAGATGTGGCTTGAAAACTTGTGGAAAAAGAGGCTCAAAATGGTTATTGAGCAGAAGGGAGGGAACACCAAATATTAAGAATTAAGGCTACAGTCGATCACAATCGACATCCACTCTGTACTTATCGGGAAAAGAAAAAAATTAAGTAATATTTATTATTAACTTCAATAAATACATTTTTTGTTTTGATTTTTTATTTTTCACTCTTTAAATATTTTTGTGGTAAATATTTCGTTTTGTTACAAATAAACTATAATTTAAAGAACAAAAATTTTTTTGGCGTTGCTTTTACCGTTTTGATGTTGTGGATGGCGGAAGTCACCTATTTCTAACGAAATTTGGGTATTGCTTTTTCCTAAATTCTTAATATTTTCTGATAAAAGAAGCAAAAATATTATATATATATTATATATATATATAAATAAAATAAAAGTAATTAATTGATAATTATTAAAAAATAAAATTTATAATTGTCAGCAGGGAGACTTAAAGTATAAATTATTAAATATTTTTGAAAATGTTAAAAAAAAACATTAAAGAATACTTTGTAAGTTAAAACACTAATCTAACAACCTGCATTAATAGTATTTTGATATATATATTAGTTTAATTATCACAGCTGCTTTAAATTTATTTATGTGCTGGTTAAAATAAGCTGTGAGCACTGTATATTTCCTGAAATGCAAGCTCATAGCAACATATAACAAGCGGATCTGTCGAGCGCAAAAGACAGTATAATAGCCTGTACAGTTCTCTATAATAAAAATATTTTGATATAATTTTCAAAATATTTGTGTTATAGACAACCAAACTCAAAATATACATTTTTTGTGGCAACCTCTCAAAACGAACCCAAACTTTAAGCTAAGCAATCAGGTCTGACAACTCATGCAATACATCTCCAAGCTAATTTAATTTATGAGTACTACGTCATTCCCACACCTGTGCTGGCCACAAAACACAAAACGCAACCTTTTCAATTCAAACATTAATTTTTTTATCATCTTTCTTTTTGTTATACGCTGAGAAATGTAGCCACAATTAGTTTTTTTTGAACTAAATATACATATATACATAAACATATATATATTTATATATAAATATATATATATAGCCAAGAAAATATATTTTGTACTTTTAGATTTTTTGTAATATTAGACTAAAACAAAATGTTGTTATATTTTAAGTGCCATTTTGTAGATAATAGATTATTTTATAAATCTACGTCGCAACTTTGTCCTGCAAATGTATAGGGGGTACGATGACTAGTGGCAAACTGCATATACACATATATATGCACACAAATGGACACTTACATAATACGTACGATGCATGTGGCTAAGCTTGATTATATGTATAAATATTGTACATTCATAAGAACGAATCGAAACGAAGAACATATGTCTGCATAAAGCACATGGAATTGCCAATTCTTTGTAACCTCTAGCGTTCCTCAGGGCAGCCACCTTGGTCACTTATTCCTTAATATTTTCATTACGGATCCCCCGTCTAGTTCTATTCATTTTATTCCTTGCAACAGATGTTGTATCATATTAATAAATTTTTAGAATACCTCTCACATCGTAAACTAATAACTTTTATAATATGGCTAGTTTGCTACGTATGTAAACCTGTTGAAATACTTGTGGTCCTTAATAATTTAAGCATTTCAACTATTTTGAATTTTACACTATACTACAATTAGTTGCAATTTAGATTTAGAAGGCAAAATCAGAACTCACCTTCAAGAACGTTCGAAAATTTCGATTCAATTCCACTTAAAGAAATATTGGCTGAATATGCTTCCAAGATTTGTGGTGAGTGCATTGATGTTTCTAAAATTAGGTTGGCAATAATGTAAGTAATGTACTTCAAATATATAAAAGTCAACAACAAACCTGAGCAAGACGATGTTGGTCTTGTTATTAAAGATCGCGATCCTCGATTTCGAAGTGTGGTAGCATTTGAAAGACTGTTAGATGCTGGATACGCATCGGCCCGATTAAAATAAATACTTAGTTTTCGACTCTGTATTTCATTGAAAAGCTCTTTTGTTGTCTTTACTTTTTTTACACCAGACCCAAATAATATTTGTTGAGACAATCTAGACTCCTTGGCAATAACTGAATCCACGCCTTTGGATCCCTTTTTCCGTCCACGCTTTTTTGGAACTTGAGAAACGAAGTTTTCATGGAACTCCGCCGAAAGACTATCGTGTGGTTTTGAAGGTAAAAGTGTTGAAACTTGTTGCTTATTTGGTTCGACAAATGACTTCGAATAGATCTGGGTCTGCTTGGCCTCCAGTTCCTCAAATGGTGATAACCGACTACAAGATGTGCTCGAGTCATTATTTTTGTATTCTTCATAAATTTGTCGAATCGGTTGTTCCAAATTTGATGTTTCATTTATTCGGCAAACAGTTTTCGGGCCATTTTCTACAATAGTAGAATTCCCGTGATTTGAATCCAATTGGCTCACAGATTTAAATTTGCCTGCAAATGACAAATCTGATGTTGCGCGAAGTTTATTTTGCGAATTTCCTAACAAAGCATCTCCAGATAAGATTGAGCTCATTGAACTATTCGACAGTGATAAAATTTCTAAAAATGGACAACGAATAAAATATATTAATAAAATTATTACTTAATCCGATATTGTATGCCATACCAGAATCAGTTGGATAAGTTATGGGCAGTTTTCCATCTTTAATTGGAAAACAATTCAAATCGGTAGAATTTTTAGATTGTTGAGAATTGCCCTCTTTTATATGAAATAATGAATGTTGGGCGGCTCTATCTTTACGCTTTTTATCCTTTTTAATTTTTTTTGGTCTTGGGTATATTGCAGGAAATGTCAGAGAAGATGAAGAGGTGGCGCACTTCTGTTGGACTGGTTGAGTGCCAGAATCATTCTCATCGGAATCGGAGACAATATCAATAACAATAGATGCCTGGTTTAATTGATCGTTACCTACGGCTATATTTGAAACAAAATTTGACGAATGGTCATTTATAAATGTGGCTGGTTTCTGAAGCTCTATTGCTCGTTGATGCTTGATTGCTTTGCAGTTAACCATATATTCTTCGCTATTTTCAGTATTCGTTACCAAGTTTGAAAAGTTTGTTTGATGTTGCTGAGTGTCAGCTACGCAGTGAGACTCAGATGAATCAATGTTTGAGCGTAAATCAGATATTACACGCTGTGTAGGTGATGTAGAAGAAAGCAAAGAGTATTGATGTGCAATTACATCGCTGTCAGCAATGTTCGATTCGGGTATATTGGTTCCAATAATCGGTTTTTGGGATGAACGGGGTAAAATCTGCGGCTGGTGAGAATCGTTTGTCTGTTGAATTCCCACCATCTCCCGCCATTTCTTTAAAAGCGATTTGGCTCGACGGGCCAATTGTTCATTTTTAGTCCTTCGACGAAGTTGGTTTATATATTTAGCCAATCTGGTGGCCTCCAGTTGATCTTTGGTGATCGTTGTCCCTTCCAGTGCACAGATAACTGAGAGAACTGCTTCCATATTAACGACCTTTAATATTAAGTATAAATCATTTATTTGATTGTAGATATACTTAAATGCACATAACTTTATGATATATTTTTTTTGCACTTACATCATAGTTTTGATCAAGTGCCTGCGATAGGTGTACGGTCAATTGCTGGATTTGGTTTTGGTTCATTTATACCCAAATAACCAAGCCGGCCTGGACCAAGGAACGGCAAATACAACTTACGATGTCTCGCTCAATTTCGCATACAGATACAGTCCAAACATGAGCTGCGAATAATTCGATTGAACAAATTAAACATATGTATGCATAAGTAGAACTAGAGCACGTTTAAAAAAAAAAAAAATTATATATATATATATATACATATATATATAAATAAATTTCTAACATTAATAATTATGCCTATGCTGCACATTTCAGCATGTTTAATTATGCATACATATTGGCGTATACACATACATTTGTGCATAGAGCTTAAGTACACACAGTCTTATAAATATATATGTGTGAATTATACTAATGCTTACCTACCAGTCAAAATTTTTTTACATTATTGTAATTATATGCAATAGGGTCCTTATTATAACTTTAATATTAAAGATTTGCAAAATATGATTTATGTGTATGAAAGTATATCTACATATTGTTCACACATATGTAAAAGAAAAAATTCTAGTGGCCACGGATCACAACTTACACTCAGCCTTACACACACACTTACGCACACTTCCGTCAGCATCCGTTTATTCAAAATAATTTTCAGTGTTCTTACTTTTTTAGTGATGTTTTTAAACACTTCAGTATCTTCACGTTTCTGCAAAACACTGTTTTATAATCGTGGCAATCAAACTATTTCCTTAATAATGCAATTCAACACAATTCGCCATTTTCTGACATGGGGATGTGCGATTCGTAGCTACAAAAATATCGATTATGGGGATGAGCGATTCATAGCTGTAAAAATATCGATTGTTAAATCGAGAGATTAGAGTTGCTATATTTGTTTTGTCGATATATTAAAGAGATATTCCATATCAATGATATTTACTTAATAACAATACATTTCTATTAAGTATTTTCGCATCACTGTAGTGCTAAAGCAGGAAATCTAAAAAAAGGGTTTTTTATTATCGTATATAATCAAATCTACTTTTCAGACGAATAACTCACATAACACGAAGAAAATGGTGTGATTCTCTGCCTGTATATCCTATGCATATCATGTTTATGAAATGTGATCCTCTAAATAGGAAAACAAAATAATTTGATACTTGTAAAACTGAGTTTGCACGAATTGTCTTCTACCGAATTCTTGTCGTCCGGAAAATAAATAAATAATATTCAAGAGTAAACTTTCAATGGAGTGGACCACGAGCATCTGCCACTCAATTGTTTTTGCTTTCATGAGATATGATTATAACAATAATTACAATTTAATAAGTGTTATTTACAAAGTGACTATTCAACTGCCAAAAATAAAAAAAAACTTATTTAGGAACGAGCTCAAAGATGTTTTATACCTTTAAAATAACATAAACAGATGAAATATATTTTTGTGTTAATAATTTGTACACATGTGCGCTTCGGAAATAGATAACTATTTGGTTCATGCAACATGTTGATGGTATTTATGTATACATAGAATATATATACAATTACACTACCACGATCCGCATCTGCCCTAATATTCATTCATTGCATAACACTTAGTGACGATATGTATTTCTCATGGAGCAAAGCAAGCAATTGTTAAAGGAAAATTACTATTAATCCCATTTAATAATTTAATCAATACTCGGTTTTTGAAAGATTCATAAACCTGGGAAAGAGTGAACTTTCAAAAGAGCAGCCTGCTTTTCGGCAGGTGTTAAATAATTCTAATTCTAACTTGGATTAATAGGGAATTAAAATCAAATTTTGGATGGTAAATCAGAAATAAACAGACGACGCATATTTCGCAAATGACTTTAGATGTCGCACTTAAATTATTTTCAATGTATTTTTATGCGGATGTGCACTCAGGGATTTATTAGCTTCGTGCAAATGAATGTAACAGGCAGAAGGTGGCGTGGCAGCTTCTATAAATTATATTCATTTTCGATCAGTATCAATAGCCAAGTCGATTGAGCCATGTCCGTCTGTCTATCTGTCCGTTCGTCCGTCTGGCTGTAAAAACACAAAATTTGGTTCCAGGTTGCTAATGACGGTTCCTGTATACGCTCTTCAGATCGAATTTTTGTTAGATTTTCGATACCTGATCCCCCATCCCCTCAAATTGAAAAAATGTATGGCCATATTTCACAGCGTAGCCACTTCTAAATTAACAGGTGCTTAAAGAATATTATCACTAAGCAGACAATACACAGAGGGTTTATTTGGTACAAGAAATGCCACAAAGGCGCGAGTTTGAATCCCACAGCTGACAATTCCAAATTAAATTTTTTAATAATTATAAATTAATTACTCTTATTTTATTTATACACATATTATTAGTTTTGCTTTATTTGTCAGAAAATATTAAGAATTTAAGAGAAAGCAATAACCAAATTTCGTTAGAAATTCGTATTTAGACTCTGAACTAAAAGTTCAAAGTCTACTAGGTTTGACGAAAGCGAAATGTGCGTAACAGGCAGAAGGAGGCGTGGCAGACCCTATTAAGTATATATATTCTTGATCAGCATCAACAGCCGAGACGATATAGCCATGTCCGTCTGTCCGACTGTCCGTCTGTCCGTCTGTATGAACAACTAGATCTCAGAGACTATAAGAGCTAGAGTAACCAAATTTGGTGACAGCACGTGTATAGTTTGCACGCAGATCAAGTTTGTTTTAGATTTTTGCCACGCCCCTTCCGCCCTCTCAAATCGAAAAAAAACGTATTACTGAAGCTACTGACTTAGATTTAGATTCAGATTTGGCACACAAGGTTCATGGCACCTCTACGGCCAAAATTGCTTTAGTTAGAACAACAACAAGAAACGCCGCAAAGGCGGGAGTTCGAATCCCACTGCTGACAATTCCAAATTACATTTTTTAATAATTATAAATTAATTACTTTTATTTTATATATGCATATATTATTAATTTTGACCTATTTGTCAGAAAATGTTAAGAATTTAAAAGAAAGCAATAACCAAATTTCGTTAGAAATTCGTATATATATATGTAAATGACAAATGCAAAAACTCGTGCTGTATATGTATTGAGGTTGCCGATCATGCAGTATGTAAGGCGGTGGCTCAAGTAATAAGACGTACGATTTGCGTGTGAGAGGTCTGCGGTTCGAAGCTTGGTGCATCCCAGAAAAAATTTAATGTTTTTATAATTTTATAAAAGCAATATATATGCACAAGACGCTTTTTTAACCACCAATTTTTTTTGTCAGCATAGTTTTCTCAGTAAAAACAGACACGCGGTACAGTTACAGTTATACATGTATACACAGCAACGCGCAAAAAAAGTAACGATTGTTTGTTTCCTTCGCTCTCGCGCTTACTATTGCTGTTCTCTTCCAAGAACGAACGGTAATGAGCTTGAACAATTGCTTAAGCAAAAAAAACTTGCTGCAAGGGGCGAAAATTCGAAGAGTGATATTTTGACTTTGTCGGCTGCCGAAGTCGTTCGTCGGTGGTTCAGGACATAGAGCGTTAGAATGTCAATCAAGGGTTCGCGAGTTCGAGTCCCGATCAATTCATTTTTTATATGCGTAGTATATGGCATTTAAATTTACTTTTATATTTGCTTAATAGGAAGCGAATTCGAGCGGCGACAAAATGATATAAAAAGTATTTATTGAAGTTAATCATAATATATATTACTTAATTTTTTTGCTTTCCCCGATTAGTACAGAGTTTCCCACAGTCGTCTCTCGAATTTAGCTGCCTGACTTGTTTTTTTTTTAAATTGTCGACCAACTAAACTTAATGAAATTAGCTGAGATGTATTGCTTGAGTTGCCAAACCTGGTTGCTCGGCTTAAAATTTATGATTGTTTTGAAAGGTTGTCACTTAAAGTGTATCAAAGAACACATAAAAATTGCTACAAAATACATATTACATACATATGCATGTTAAATTGTGTTCTTTTATCATAAAGACATACCGCATCTAAGCATGTACATATATATTATATTTAATTATAAAAAAATTAGATTTATTTATATTTCACTGTAGTTCCGATTTGAATCGAGAATAAAGTGAGATATTTTCAAATTATCAATACCAACTGCTTTTTACGACTATAGGCAAAATATTAATAATTCACAACCATTATCCCTTCTATTATATTTATAATTAGTCATGGAAGCAATGAATAATAAAAATGAATCCATATAGTTAGTGAGTGGATATTAAGTACTTTTAAAGTACACATTTATATTTATTAAAGTATTTACATACGCTGTAGTATAAATTCAATGCAATAATATATGTTTTTGTATGTATGTATGCATGTAATGATGTATGTATGTCAAATTATAGAGTAAAATTTTTTACCAACACTAAAAAGCAGCTATGTATCTGCTAAATTCATTAATTTTGATATTAATGCTTAGTAAATCTCTTAAAGATCCGAGCGATCTATAACAGAGATACGGCTTAAAACATTTGCAGCATAAGCACATAAATATAAATACAAGTATGGGCTTATTTTAACGAGCGACTTTTATTGGGTGATTAGAAATGGGAATTTAAATCCATTGCTAAAACTATCTTTGTATCTACATAGATACGTATGTATATATGTATGTATGTAAGAGTATTGCTGCTCTCGCAAAATCGAATTTTTACTGTGTAACCATTTGCAAACACCGATGAAATAGGACACGTTCTATTTCATCGATATTTTGACTTCAAAGTCGACGCGTTGCTTATGTATGTATTTGAAATGCAACTCAGCAGCATAATAATGGCATAAAGTTTGGCAAAAATTTTAGTCAGATTGAAAATCATATTAATTTGGTGTTACAATTTGGGAATTTTGAAATTAAAACAAAACAATACATATATATATATATATATATATATATATATATATATATATATATATATATATATATATATATATATATATATATATAATAAAATATAAAATTGACAAATTAAAAAACAGAACATTTGGGAACAGCTTAAGTATATGTTTGTATGTATGAATATCTCTAATATTTTTTATTGTTTCTAATTCTTTATATGATCGATTATCAGTCGATCGTTTAAACGTGCATAAGACGTTAGCATAATAATAATATGTACGATACAGATACAGTTGAAAATTTAGAGTAGAATACGTATCCATGTAACTAACTATCCTACTAGTCAATTGCGTATTTTGCTATGGCATTGGTGCATGAATGGCACAAAAATTGGGATCGTTCGCATGAACAATTCTTATCGACTACGAAACACTCTTTCCAAAATTATACGGGTGTATGAGATTTTGTGTATATGTGTATACGAGTGTATATGTTAGTAATGGCACTTGAACTGAAACTTAAATAACTATACACAGATTTTAGCCTAAATAATAAATTTTAGTTCAACTATTTACAGAGTAAAGCCAGACTGATTTGTGACAGTTTGTTATCTTCGAATCTGTATAATCCAGATATACGATATTCATAGCACTTGTTTCGATAACTATGGCCTTTGAAGTTAATTACGAGTACGAGGACAACGTGTCCTTTGTGGAAGATGACATAATGGAAGTATTTTGGTGGATAGGGTTGAGTTTGGAAAGGGATTTGATTTAAGGATCTTTATTCGTCAACATCACGCAGCGATGACATTTCCATATCCTCAGATGAAAATCCGGACGGTGACAGACTCTCAGGTGGATAATAATAGCCACTGCTAGCGCCGGGTCCATTAATCTTCAGATTGGGAGGTGGTGTTCCACAATCGTCAACATGACCCGTGGTAACGGCCTGGTTCATCTCTTGTAAATGATAAGCGGCTGCAGCAGCGGCTGCCGCTGCTTGTACTGCCCTCCTGCCCCGAATGCCCTGTCGGGCATTCCGCGGATGACGTATTAGGACCGCCGCCGCGACACCAAAGCTGACGCATCTCTGCACGACGATTTCGCATTAAAACCTTGTACTCGGATATGCGCATCTTTTTGCCGTCTACGATACAAGTACGCTTTGGACGCGGACGATAGCGATAATCTGGATGCTGTTCCATATGAAGTTTTGAAAGTCGCGATTGCTCCTCGTAATATGGCTGCTTGTCTGCGTTGGACATAGCCTTCCACCGAGCACCCAAAATCTTTGATATATTTGAATTGTGCATGTCTGGACACGCTTTTAATATTTTCCTGCGCTCATCCTTGGCCCATACCATGAAAGCATTCATTGGTCTTTTAATATGTGGCTTGCTGTGCCCGTGACCTTGACGCTGTGCTTGGGGCGGTGCCTGGGAGACTGAGGGCAATGCAGAGCCTAGTTGGCTATGCCCATGGCCATGACATTCTGAATCTAATACAGTGGATCTCTCTGAGCTAGCCCCGCAGCTGTTAATCGAATCGCGACTTGTCCTTCCCGCTCGGGTACTCCCGGCTCTAGTACTGGTGCTGGCCAAGTTTGGATTGCATGGATCACTACCGCCACCACAATTGGCATTCCATAAACGCCCCTGTAATAAAAGATGAGAATTGTACTATAACATATGTGTTGGCTAAGCATAATGGAATTTTATCTTAATTTCTCTTTTCGGAATAATTTTTTATACTCTGTACACGGATAAATAAACTTTGTGCAAAAATTGTGTAACAGGCAGAAGGAGGCGTGGCAATCAGTGTCAACACCCTATAAGAGCTAGAGACACCAAATGAAGCATCCTGTATCTAAAATTTTGGATGCCTTTCCCCGCAAATCGAAATAACTATTTACAAGCAAATTACAGCCTGTATTTCTAAAGAGACAAACAATTGTAAATTTTCTGAAACATATCTGAAAGTTTCATGAAGTTGTGTCCAAAAAATAGAAAGATATTTAGAAAAAAAAACATTAGAATTGTAACGCTTTGTTGTGCCATGTGCGCTAACGACACATAACTATATGTGTATACACATCAGTATCAACGTTTACACACATACATACATATAGCATAGATAAAACGTGTGAATTCTTCGCATGCTCATAGCAGTACGTTTTTGCCTATGTACGCATACTTGATCAAAGTTGTAATTTTTTAATTTTATATTTCAGAATAACATTTCTGCAAAGAATAAAAATGTATATTTAAAAATTAAAAAGAAAATTGCAAATGAATATTGTTGTTTATTAAAAAAAAGTGTAACGACTGAGGATCGAGCCACGAAAATATTGCGCGCTTAGAATGCACTACATCCACAGAGCCACCGCAGCGTTTCTGAAGGTGCTGTCGAATTCTAAGTATAAGGAAGGAGAAGGGGCATTTCAGCATTCGATTTCGTTGCTAGCTTGAAAGACAAAATAGAGCGCGCAAGCACTGAACTCATCGAATGCTGAAATGCCCCTGCCCCTTCCTTATACTTAGAATTCGACGTCAGCTTCAAAAACGCTGCGATGGCTCTGTGGATATAGTGCATTCTAGGCGTCGCAGTATTTTCGTGGTTCGATCCTCAGTCGTTACACTTTTTTAATAAACAACAATACACATTTTTATTCTTTGTAGAAATGTTATTCTGAAATATAAAATTGAAAAATTACTTTATTGTAAAAAAAAGGATGAAATTGGTGGACTTTGTATACCTTTGAATATGTTTTTGTCTATTTTGGCAATGCAAGTTTTAGTACACATATAAATATGAACATATGCATACATATCTTCCACACATACGGTCAACTGCGAAAAGCCACCAAAGACAAATTTTTAAAATTTGTCACCTTTTATTTTAACAATAAAGTAATTTTTCAATTTTATATTTCAGAATAACATTTCTACAAAGAATAAAAATGTATATTTAAAAATAAAAAAGAAAACTGCAAATGAATATTGTTGTTTATCAAAAAAAACTGCAAATGAATATTGTTGTTTATTAAAAAAAGTGTAACGACTGTGGATCGAACCGCGAAAGTAGTGGGTGCCTAGAATCAATGTTAATCTTATTTAATGGTTATACTTACACGGGATTGTAAAAAGTTTGTCTCGACATCGGTGAATAATGTCGAAGACTGATGCTGAAGCGATGGGGCTGGCACTGATGTTGTTTGAGCCATTTGTTGCCAGTTTAAGGGTGGGCTGGCACAATTGGGGTCAAGCGATCACGTTGATCCCGTAAGCAAGAGCTGATTGGGGACGAGCCACGGGATTCCTTCGGCTTCGATAGGTTTAGTGGTGCATCCATTTCAGATCCCTGAACTTCAGACTTATTCTGGTCCTTCGGTGACGACGGGAAATTTATGGAGATGGAGCTTTCTTCAGTGCTTTGACTCTGGCTCAATGCTCGGGTTACTGCTCGACCCTCTGGGGAGTCCGGAGGAGTGTTGTGGCTGTACGTTAATATGGCAGGCGAATCCGATCTTGATGATCTTCCCTCTATCTCACTTCCAGTTCTTATCTCTAGAGCCTCAATCGAGCCGTCTGTTGTCTCAGTGACATTTACGGAATTTGGAGGCAACATGTGTTTGTTGTTGACGTTATTATTGTAATTGCTATTACAGTTATTTATAATATTATTGCTATTGTTACTGTTGTTGTTGTTTTTGTTGTTGTTTGTGGCTGCAACTGCCGCTGCGGCAAGAGCAGCTTGAATGTGGGCCGCCGCAACAGCCGCTGTGGGCCACATGGGCTGCATCGTCATTTTGTGGGCGTGGTTGTGATTGGGGCTGTGATTATGATTATGACTATAGAGTGGTTGGTGGCCCACATGACCGGGAACCATGTGTGCTAGCTGCTGTGCAGCGGCGGGCACTGGAGGAGGACGCAGGAATGGAAGGAACGGTACCAAATTGCTGGGCACCCCTGACACATCCTGGATATTGTGCCGCGGTAGCTGCTGCTGGCGAAGTGTACCTCCAAGTCGTCCAGTTCCAAATTGAACACTCAGTTGTTGGTGAAGTTCCTGCAAGCAGTTCTCCTGGTGCATACGCTGAACGTTCTGCAGTTGCTGTTGCTGCTGCTGTATGCTTGCTTCAATGTCCGTCATGTTGTCAAACTGCGCCTGCAACAAAGAAACAGAATTATGAAAATCTATACGAAGCCACTTAATACTTTACTTCACTACACTAGACTCAGCTCTTGGTCCTCATTAAGAACGTATATGCTTTATGGGTTTTTGGATTAATAATCCAATACCTTAGGGAAACAATATTGGACAATATTGCTCTTGTGCAAAGATATTGTTAAGTTAATCGATAAGTCGAAGAGACTCAAAGAACTTGAGGCACCAAAATTGGTATGTGTGTTTTTCAATGTCTTAAGATCCAGTTTGATTTTGAAGTTGGCCCGGTTCCTTTTGAACCCTCAAATCTAAAAATATTAATTATAAGACCATTAAAAGCTATAGCCTTAAGTTTTGACACATAGTATTAAGCTCGCATCTGACCTGAACTACATAACAATAGGATAATTAAATTATTGAAAGTGGGTAAGAAGTTAATCAAGAAACTCAGAGACCGGCCACAGGACAAATAAGAGAATACTGAGGCTACAAAGTGAAATGTGCTATAATTTTATGTTTACACAATAAATACATTAGTTCTCACAATCGGGCTCACTGGACTCTATCGCTTCCTACTACGATATATTATTTGTGCATAAAGTATGTAACAGGCCGAAGGAGGAGTAGATAAGTAGACCCTATACATTATATACATATATTCTTGATCAGTATGAACATCCGAGTCGATTGTGCTTATATATGTCTGTCTGCCCGTCTGTATGAATTCGTCGATCTCAGTAACTATAAGATAAAGACACAAAATTTTGATTGAAAATTTCAATCATACGCAGATCAAATTTATTTTAAATTTTTTAATACCTTCCGACCCTTCCCCCTCGAATTGATAGAAATGATTTGCAAGCTAATTGTAGTATTTCTGAAAGTACATGCTTGTAACTTAACACTTTGCGGTACCAACTTGTGCGCGAACACTTAAATATGTGTGTACACACATGTGTATTTAAATCTACACACATTCATACATGAAGCACATGGTAATGTTTGTTCTTTGCGAGTACGCATACTCGATCAAAAACTGAGAGGATGCCAATATAAATGTTTGGTCGTAATATCGATTTTGGGAACTGTAATATTTTTAGTTTAGTACCATAGTAGCATAACTAATAATTATGCTTTGTGTATTGCGTGTAGAAGTTGGTCTTCAACTAGTATTTCAACTAGGTTGCTCATTACATTAGGTATAATTTGACGAAATTTATACTCAAAATATCTTAAAATTGGCAGATTCAAAACTTTTATTAATCGCAAAATTTCCTTAGCTATTGTTGTAGCTCGTGCACAATTGCGACTTAATGATTACGTTGTTGATGGTGATAAGATTCTGCGTATCTTCGAAGCCCATCATTCGTTTGCGGTCGATTGCTACTGATATTTGGTCAGGGCAAGAATGTGACGACTTGATAATAAAGTGAAAAAAGAATTTCTAGTTATATTTAAGTATTACGAAAAAAAATTGTGTAATGATTTTGTGCCAACCTCCGGCACTATAAAGTACATATATGTATTTATATATATATATATATATATATAATTAAATAAATGTATATATTCTTGATGAGTATTGAAGCCTTATAGAAACACATTTTAAACACATTCACATAAATATATTTCAAACTCAAAAATATGACAGTCCAAGGTAATTAGCAAGTCATCGTGGACATTTAATATGTTTGACGTTAGGTTTTGCTCCTTCTTTGCTTGCGTCCTTTGAATATAGGCAAAATATAAACTTAAATGTATATGAATTCTTGTTCCCTATCAACAGCAGAGTTAACTTAGCCATGTCTATTCATCCGAGACTTGAAAAATGGTTTCAGATAACCGTAAGCAGATCTAAAAAATGAATTCCTTTTATGGTTGAATTCATAAAGACATAGATCTTAGCAGTAATGTCTTTAATGTCATAAATGTAGACTGAAAAATAAATATATCGGTTAATATAGTTATTTGTATATGAATATGTGTTATGGTAACTTCGGGCTATGGCCAGGGTATCTCGTATATAAGCACAGTCGATCTAGAACATCTTTTTAGTTCTTCCTAAAAACTTTTTCTTCACTCCATGAAATTTAGTATATCAACTAAACTACACAGTTCGTCAGAAGTTTAAGAAACATGCACAGTATAAATTTAATAGTTTTTGAGCGATTGATACAGAAACTTGATAAGTTTTTTATTATTGAATATTGTAATAATTGTGACAGCATTTCACCATTTTTTTTTGCTTTGCCGCATAGTGTATTTATAAATTTAAATAGATATTGTTTAATTTTAATGAGTTATTCTTCGTGAATTTCGGCGGATTATTTATAGAACTAGTACGTCAGTATATCCCGCCCGTAACTGTGTATACCGACAGAGGCAAGTAGGAGAATGCTATTCCGAACTTCCAATCGAGGCCGTCAATTGTGTTCGCTATTCAGTGAATAGCTCTTCGCGTGATTGGCTGAAACGGTATACTATCATTTTGTTTCGTTTTGCTGGAATACGTTTCTGTCGCTTTTGTATTTTCTAACACAATAGCAAATTGGAAGTAAGTAAGACCTCCCGACTCTGAATGAGCGGCACCCGACAGACGGTCTTTAATTCTCAAAGCAAAAACAGCAGCGAAAACGTTTACTCCTCCTTGTTACTTGCGATTGTTACCTTCCCGATTCCACAGAGCTCTAGTTCCGTTTACGGCACTAGCGACTTGGGCTCGTATTCGTATTCGCATTTACTGTTAGCATCAACGCATCGTAGAGAACTGATGACCAAACGGCATAAACACATTTTCTTGCTCTGAACACATCGAACACTCCAATTATCTGGCGCAGTGCGCAGGGCTGTTCTGCATTAGGCGTTCCAAAGAGTGTCAACAATTGGGATGAAAGACAGTTGTGACGTCACAACTTCGATGTGTTTGCTTGCGCACTATGTGTATAGACATATCCATACACAGTATGTATGCTACGACATATGCGCAGAGAGAAGGAGAGCACAATATTGCGATCAAGAAGTTTGCAATATGCACACTTCTCCCAAACTTAAGGGGCGTGCATTCTACAGCTTGTAAGCTTGTATGTGTCTTTATTGCGCACATATATGATATGCGTGTGCTCTCTTTCTTACTCTTGTGCTAGCCTGTGTGTAGCGGTGGTGTGGTAGATTGTGTGTAGGTGTCTGTTTATTTGTGCGTGTACATGTTTGTACATTGTCTATATACGTCTAGTGTTACATTTATAGTGTAATCTCTTAAATTTACACAACAAACATATGTATGTAATGTCCGTATCAGCGGAGAATCCAAAAAGAAAAAACAAAAACATCAGCTGCTGCTGCCATACACTTTTGGATTCAAAAATCAATACAATCGTAGGAGGTCTGTGTGGGCGGCATACGCCTTAAGTCGACGCTGACGCCAGCGTAAGTGCTAACGTGTAGACGGACAGAAGACAGCCAGACGGAGTTTGAACTGAATCTGAAGCTCCTCCCTTTATCGTGCATCGGCAAAGGCAGCCCTCATATCCGCCTGCAGCGGGAACAGCAGGTGGTTAATGCCTCGTTTGCCTCAGCCAAGTGTCTCTTCAAGCATGAAGTTGCCTTGGTGTAACTGCGACATTTCTGTTTCGGTTGGCCGACGCGTCTCGTAGGATAGCCAGCTGGAATAGCGCATACATACGCCATACACATATACATGCATACTTACATAGAACATACTGATATAAATATGTATATGCACGTTTATATAAAGTAAGGTTTGTATGTGGAGGAGGACACATTCATATGTAAGTATGTAGATATTATAAAAATACAAGCACTCGTTCTATGATAATTATGTACGAGTAAAGATAAAGACGGGAATTTGTGAATAGATTATCTGACTCTATGAGTGTTTCGATGTTAAGGAGTCTTGGGCATAAACATACAAGTAAGTGTGTCAAAATGCTAATCACAAGGTATCTCATAGTCGTGTAGTTTTAACTTTTTATTCGTGCTTGTATAAGACTCACGTTTCCTTATAGTTTCTTTCATACCTTGCGCCCATTTGTGCAGATGTACGCAACAATTAAAAGCAGTAATTTCTGACAATATTGTATTTGAGTCTTTAGCTCTTACAGTAAAAAAGTAGAGTGAAACCAAAAGTTAAAGAGTTTTCATCTGAACTTCTGCGTTGTTGTTAATTTAAATCTAATTCGTTTATATCTTATAAGTTAATAATAATTCTAATATTTACAATTGTGTACACATATTACGGGAGCTATTTTTAATTAAATTATTCTTTATATGCAATCTATTATCGGAGTTTTACAGATATCATATTGTCATATCTGGTATTCGTAGAGTTCAAGGGAATCTTGTATGTTTGGAAGAGGCAAGACACAATCATATACACCGACGTCTATTTGCAAAACAAAACCGCTATCTTTGCCATCACCACCGAAAACCAAATCCTAAATGTTGCCATACTAAAATACTTATGTTTAATATTATCAGCCGAAACCATAGCTATTCTAGAACGAATAAAACTAGCTCAAAATAGAACAGGAAACACTACTATTTGCTCTTAACTCTCTTTAACTATAAAAACCCATAGCAATATTAATTTATATCCTACAACTATCAGAACTCTTATTACCCAAACTGCTTCTAAAACGAAACTCCTCTGGATCACTAGATACTGCGGAATTGAAGGAACCGGGCTGGCCAACCTTTTAGCCAAATCCACTATCAATATACTTGTACATTACACTTTTAACTTTAATACTACAGACATAAACAAATTCCTTACGAGCAAAATAGTTTAGAAACCAAACATAACATAACTCCTTAATAGATAAAAGCATCAATTAAACATCAACTCATCGTACACAGCCTACTAATTTAAAATTACAAAATAATGTCAGGTAGCTATAAAGTCGACCTGGATCAATGGTGGGACTAATCGGGGAAAGCAAAAAAATTAAGTAATATATCATTTTGTCGCCGCTCGAATTCGCTTCCTATTAAGCAAATATAACAGTAAATTTAAATGCCATATACTACGCGTATAAAAAAACTGTATAGGTTACAAAACGAATTGATCGGGACTCGAACTCGCGATCCCTTGATTGACATTCTAACGCTCTATGCCCTGGGCCACCGACGAACGACTTCGGCAGCCGACAAAGTCAAAATATCACTCTTCGTATTTTTGCCCCTTGCAGCAAGTTTTTTTTTGCTTAAGCAATGTTCAAGATCATTACAGTCTGTGCTTGGAAGAGAGCAGCAATAGTGAGCGCGCGAGACCGAAGGAAACAACTGTTACTTTTGGCGTTGCTGTGTATACGGTGTTAACCGTAACTGTGTACCGCGTGGCTGTTTTTACTGAGATGCCTGTGGAAACTATGCTGACAAATCAATTGGTGGTTTAAAACGCGTCTTGTGCATCTGTATTGCTTTTATAAAATTATAAAAACATTAAAATTTTGTCTGGGACGCAGCTAGCCTCGAACCGCAGACCTCCCACCCGCAAATCGTACGTCCTATAACTTGAGCCACCACCTTACACCGCCTTATTGTCAGCAACTTCAGTACAT
>JAWNLW010000568.1:0-90000 GCA_035042075.1 Drosophila macrospina
CTAACACAAGAAATACTTTTAAGAATATATTAATATGTTATTATGTATAAGTAGCTTTAAGAATATATTCATATGTTATTATGTATAAGTATATTTAAGAATATATTATGTTATTATGTATAAGTATATTTAAGAATATATATATGTTATTATGCATAAGTTGTTTTAAGAATATATTTTAATAAACTATTGTTATTTTGAAAGCGAATACATTATTGAGTTTTTTCTACTGGGAATATGGGATGATTAAAATTGACAATAGTTGGATAATGGCTTAACAATGTATTGGAAGTGGCCACAGTTGTAGTTGGAAATTGTCATTATGTATTGGCTACTCGGAATGAGTAATGAGAATGAGCAATGGGAATTGAGTAATGGGATATGAGAGTGACGGCCGTGGCAGGTACTAGAGTAGGTAGTAGAGTGATGGTTGTGGTCATGGGTGTCATGGGTTATCATGTGCACACACCGTCATATGAGGAGCAGTAGTGTCAATGTCAATGAATGGCTGTCTACCTGCTAGCATAGTGCAGTTGAAGGATTGCAGAAAAAGTGACGCGTGCCTATGGTTTAACCCTTTTTTTCGTCAGCCACCATTTTCTGTTTTATGGCCCTTAACCGTACTTTTTTATGGCCTTGTTTTCGCAATTAGTGGAATTTCCCGTTACGGTCGCTTGTTTTATGACTTATTATGGTTAGTAATGATTCTACTCGATTCTCAAATGTGGTAGTTAAGGTGTGTGATTTTTGGGCAAGATCAGTTGAAAAAAGTGTTGTCAAGCCGTCAGTTGAAAATAGTGTTGTCACAGTTGAAAAAAGTGTTGTCAAGCCGTCACTCTGGGTAATTGTTTTTTGAAAATCAGTGAAAAGTACTACTTATATTTGTGCGCGTGGCAAAGTAAATTGCCTGTTAAACGTATAAATACAGTGGGAAGTTAATAAACAGTGAAGACAGTAGCGAAATGTTAATAATATAAAAGGAAAATACTGTGATACAAGTGCAGTGATTGCTGTGTAATTGGTGATCGCTCGCCTTTGTTGCCGCTCAACATACTGATACACTTGGACACACTTCCACTCTTCCTCACACTGTCGCCCGACTCTTGTGCCATACATCATCATCATTAATATGTGTGTGTGTGCCATCAAACTGCAAACATGTGAAGTAATACTGTTCATGTGCCAAATAATCATCGTCTTCAACTTTCGATGAATCAACGACTGGACACCGAATTAACTTTTGTGCCATTCATACATCACACGAAATATATATGTGTGTATAAAAAGTGCCATCAAACTATGAAACTATGATACGAAAACATTGTGCATGTGCCAAAAAATTAATCATCAACTTCATCAACGGATCAACGACGCCGATGTAAAAATCAACGACTGGACAAGTGAACACATATTGTGCGTGCCATACATACATATGTGTATACAAGTGCCATCTACTCGTCAATCACAACAAATTCATGGAGTAGCATGTGCCAAATTATCAACATAAACTTCATCAAATCATCATCATCATCACCAAATCAACAACTTCATCAACGACATCTTCATCAACAACATCTTAATAGAAATTCTGTGAGTAAATATTCCAAATATCTCCCTACACTCTGTCTCTATGAAATCTATGTCTAAATACTACGTACTGTAACACCGACTGTACCTCTCTCTATACCCATTACCATGACGAAAAAGAAGAAACGTAGTAAGGTTACGGCCGCTAGTAATAGCAAAAGTGCCAATAAAAGTCTTTCAGAAAATTCTAAAAATAATGACTCTGCTAGTGGTAGTAGTATCAGTAGTAGTGGCTGTAACAGCAGCTCAATGTCTGACCTCTCGCAAGAGACGATCAAAAGACTCTCACCCAAAGGTATTAATGCGATCAATAAGCTAATACAAATGCTCTCAAACAGCGATTCCGATGAGGATAGCGATAGAATTATTGATATATTAGAATGCTCACCCATTTCAACAACAAGTACAGTGCCAGCTAACGCTGCTAATGCAGCATCATTACTTCGTCAAACAATTGCTAGCACTCAACAACAACCACAACATCAACCAATTCCATCCTCTTCTTCATCTACACCCATTCAAATTCAATCAAACCAATTACTTCAACCACCAACACAAAATCAAGCAACAATTCAAAATCAGAAATCAAATGCAGACGATGTAACTCTAGCTAAGATAAGTCCTCTGCCAACGGGTTTCAAGATCCCAGCAACTTTGTCAGACAATTTAAAATCTAAATCTACCTACAATCCAAAAACAGACACATGGATTATCACACCAATCAAACAATTACAATCAACCACAACTGTCAAAACTTCAACCAAAATTCCCATAGCCATACCTGCCTTAGGCACCAACTTAGCCTCAACTGTACCAATACCAACAACAACAATAACAACAGCCGAAACTCCTATAGTCATACCTGCTTTAGACACTGTCTCAGCATCACAGTCAATCAGAACTGTACCATTACCAGCAATAACAACAACAACAACAAATACACCCATAGCCATACCTGCTGTAGGCTCTGCCTTAGCATCACCTCGTCATACAAATAGGTCAAATTCTATAATAGAATTGACAAAAAACAACCCTTCTCATACAGCGTCTAACTATAGGCAATTATTTCCAAACAGTGAGACTGCAAGAGATGCGCGCCGTATTGCGGCACGTACCAAATTGCGTTCAAACTCCTCTACCTCGCGGTCAGAACAATTAGACGCCGCTAGGGCACTGTCAAAAAGCCGCCTTAAAAGGCCTCTACAAATACTGAACAGTAGTGACTTTGAGTCTAGTGACGCAAACATGAATGTCACTACCTGCCCAAATCAGAATAATAATAATGCAAACACGCATATGAATACTGAGGATATCGATCTTGACTCTGATACAGACGAGGAAGAATATAGCACTGTCACACCAATTCATACACAAAAAGCCACATTAGGATCACAATCGCAATCTCAGTCTCAGTCCCAGTCACAATCAAATAATAATAGTAATCAAAATCCCACTGAACCTAAAACTCCACAAATCTGGATAAAATATTCAGAGAACTTAGAGACCCTAATTAAAGAAATCAATTCAATTATGCCTAAAGACTCATTTGTCATTAAACTAGGCGGTCCACAATTGATCAGATTTAATTCCCGTAACTCAGACTCATACCGCGCCCTTGTCACCTTTTTCGCAAACAAAAACATTGAATATCACACCTATCAGCAGCGCTCAGAGCGCTCCTTGAGAATTGCTATCCGTGGCATACACGCATCGACATCGGCCGAAGAAGTTACTTGCGAATTAATGCGCTTGGGCTTCTCCATACGCAACACATACAATCCGACATATAAAAATACACGCGGACCAGGCACATTTTCACCCAATTTGTTTTTTGTGGAACTAGAGCCCAATCATATAAATAACCCAAAGATATTTGAGCTGACTACGCTGTGCCAGTACACGATACGTGTAGAATGGCGGCGTACAAATGAGTCGTTGGTACAGTGCCAAAGATGTCAAAACTTTAACCACACCTCTAAGTACTGTCACCGCTCGCCTGTGTGCGTGAAATGCGGACAGTCCCATTTGACACAAGCGTGTACGAAGCCCAGAGATAGCCCAGCCAAATGTGGCAATTGTCAGGGCCCTCATACTGCCAACTACAGAGGCTGTCCACACTACACCAAATTGCTGCAGAGCAAAACGGTGTCCCTGCAAAAATCACAAAATGCTCCTTATAACAATCGTGCCACAAATAATAACAATAACAATGATCCCCTACAGCAATCACGCCCTCAGCAAAAACGCCCACAAACAAACAGATCAGCACGCCCACAGGCCCATACTAGTCATACTCAGAACACAAATTCTGCCAATTCAATGCCAGCCAATAGAAATACTAACAATAATAATATAGATTTTGAAGCCCTGCTAAAGCAAGCTTCAAATCTTACCTCAAATGCCCCCTCTACATCCACCTTCAATCCATACCCATTATTTATCAAGATGTTTCAAAGGCATCAACAGATACTTGGGGAGCTACAAGAGCACATTCGCTCTCTACACAATGTCCTTGCCTCTCACGTTCCAACAACGTTTGCCTCTGTCGCAGCAAGTTCCGCAAACAACTTTTCAACAATAATTTCTGCCCCAAATGCCAGTTCAGAAATTTCATCACGCCACAACATTCTTAATGACTAGTCTAAGGCTATGTATTTGGAATGCAAATGGCATATCCAGGCGCTCGGAAGAGCTTAGTCAATTCCTAACCTTAAATCACATCGATATAATGCTAATTAGCGAAACCCACTTAAACAACAATTCCTACTTAAATATCCCCGGCTATAACATGATTACCGCAAATAATCCAAATCGCAGACTTCACATAGGCGGAGCTGCTGTCCTCATATCAAATACCATACCCCATCAGCCTCTTCCTGCCATATCTGAATCTTACGTCCAGGCAGCTAGTGTCTCCATTCAAACAGAGCTGGGATCAATTCGCATCGTTGCATGCTACTGGCCCCCAGGGCAAAGACATGTAATCACAAAACCAATCGTCACAAGCTTCTTTCAGCAAATAGGTTCCAATTGCATTATCGGCGGCGACTGGAACGCCAAAGATAGGTTATGGGGCAACTATCGCAGTTGTCCCCGTGGAAAAATAATCTCAGAATATATACTAGCTTCTGCCCATCATAATATTCTAACCACCGCAGAACCCACCCATTTCCCTGGTAACAACAACATTCCCTCAGTCATAGATTTCGCCATTACAAATGGCATCTCTCCACAACGCCTTTCGATCCGTCGTCAGATGGATCTATCGAGCGACCACATACCATTAATAATAGATTTTGCAGCAACCACCCACTTTTCTTTCACACAAAATACCAGACTGCTCACCCGTCGTTCCAATCTAAAGAAATTTCGTCAACAATTAAATGCAGAAATCCATCTAAACACCGAAATCAATTCCACCCAAGACGTAGATGATATCATAACTGTCTTTGTTGAAAAAATTTATAGCGCCGCAAAAACTGCCTCTTCCCCATCCACAACTCATCCCACACATTCACACTTGCGCAATTCACGACAACCCTCAAACCTATCACGCCCACCATTGAGAGCAGAGATAATAGACCTAATCAGACTTAAGCGTAGACTGCGCAAACGCTATTGCCATACAAGACAATTCGAACATCGTTTAGCATGGCATCAAGCAAGCCGACAATTATCCACTCTTTTAGAAATAAATCGCTCAAATCACTTTAACTCCATTCTGCAAAATGCCGATCCCAATAAAAAGGGAGGTTTTAACCTATGGCGTGCATGCAAAGGTTTGAAAGAACAGCCACATAAGCACATGCCAGTTCGAAATCAACAAGGCAACTGGTGTCAGACAGTCAATGAACAAGTTGAAGCCTTTGCCGATGAGCTTGAAAACCGTTTTAAAACATTTGAACTTAGCCCTATTGATCATGTCAACTTAGTCAAATCTTCACTAAATAGCCCACACAGTCCTACAACTCAAATCAATAACTCTATCCGTCACGTCAGTCCGTCTGAATTACTAGCTCATATCAAAGAATTACAATTAAACAAAGCCCCTGGCAATGATAAAATCGATAATTTCATTTTAAAATCTCTACCACACAGGGCAATAATTTTCCTAGTAAATCTATTTAACTCATTGCTACGCCTTCGCTACTTCCCCAAGGCATGGAAATGTGCTCACATTTCAATGATACCAAAGGGAGGGGGCAAACGTCTCTCACAGTTATGTAATTACCGACCTATAAGTCTTCTGCCCTCCATTTCAAAATTATTCGAAAAAATTCTCTATGTCCGTTTAAATATTCAAATTAACAATGCGAAAATCATCCCTGATCACCAATTTGGCTTCAGAGAGGGCCACAATACAACCCAACAAATACATAGAATAGTTCATCACATCAACACAGGTTTTGAAATAGGTCTAAGCACTTCGGCAGTATTTTTAGACATCGCTCAAGCGTTCGACCGCGTCTGGCACGAGGGATTGCTCTATAAGATCAAACCTCACGTATCCCCCAGTCTCTTTGATATCATAAGCTCCTTTCTTTCAAACCGATTCTTCATGGTCAAAGACAGAGGCATCCTATCTACTAAACGACCTATCCATGCTGGTGTTCCACAGGGTAGCGTTCTGGCCCCACTATTATACAATATCTTTACTCACGACATGCCGTCTACAGATATCACATTCAAAAACGATAACGATACCCTTACAGCAACCTACGCCGATGACACGGCATTCCTTATCACAGGCCTCATCCCTTACATTGCCCATAATATGCAAACTCAGCTTAATAAATTCCAGTCTTGGGCAAAAGACTGGAATATTAAAATAAATAGCACAAAGTCCAAGCACTTAATCTTTTCCCTACAAAATAGAATTATCTGGCCTGACGTGTCTATTGACAATGTCAAAATCCCAGCCGTCAATTCAGCCAAATACCTTGGTTTACACCTTGACAGAAAATTATTATGGACTCGCCATACACACACTACCAAACAATCCCTTTTATCAAAAATGAAAAAATACCACTGGTTACTCAATCCCCGATCCCGCCTTTCCCTATCCAATAAATTGCTCATTTATAAGCAAATCATTGCCCCGTCCTGGCACTACGGGCTTGAATTGTATGGGTGCGCATCAGATACCAATCTCAGAAAAATACAGACTTGTCAGAATAAAATCTTGCGACTAATCCTAGCCCCACCTTACTACGTTTCTAACAAAACGATACATACGGACCTACAGTTTCCTTCTGTCTGGGACGTACTTAACTTACATTCTAAGAGATATTGGAATAATCTCAAAAATCACCCAAATAAAATCATTCGGCCACTTCGAAATCTATCTGGTCGCCACCTAAAACGATACTGGCCCTACGAGCTCTGCACCCGCAATCCTCCAACCAGAGTCTTCTAAAGTCTCTGCTATTTTTGCTGCCAAACAACAATTCAACACAACGGCAGCATTATCATCATCATCATCCACGCACTTCATCACCACAAACATAAAAAATCTTCCCGTCGTCCGTCATCATTAAACGCCTCATCGCTCCTGCTCGTCGTCCGTCAATAAACTTCATCACATCGGTCATCGATATCACATCATCATCACACCGGCCATTGCCATCGTCCGTCATCAGTCTACACTACCATCGCTTCAGCTACCGCCATCTGTCGTCCCTCCGAGTACACCACACTCTGCTTCACTGCCACACTACTGCATTACCATCGCACTATCGCCCACATCATCAACACTATCACCGTCGTCAACACTATCATCAACACTATCACCATCGTCAACACCATCATCACCACTATCACCATTGTCATCACCATCACTAACACCACCGCCGTCACCATCATCATCATCATCATCACCGTCTCACCTATCACCAATCACCATCACCATCACCATCACCATCACCATCACCATCACCGTCTACTTTATCACATCGATTCCATCGCTGGACAATCACGCCGCCACACCCCATTCCCGTGCATCCCCTACACTCCCGTACATCAGGCAAACAAACACTCCCCGTGTCCAGCAGAGAGGGCTGGACACAACCATGCAAACCGCACTGGGCCGGGGCTACATTGGGACCCCGCCGCCAGATGCCCCCAATCACCCTCTCCCATTCAGAACAGCCAGTCACCCACCTGTTGGCTCCAAGACGCACCACACACAAACGTCCCGCGTCGAAGCTGCACCCGCCGCCAGTAGCCAGGACCCAATGACACCTCCCCCCTAGCTACAGCCACACAACAAATCTTGGCCGACGCCCCGCAACTGCGAAGTCGGCAACACAAGAAAACACAAGAAAAGAAATAATAAAATCTGCAATAGGCTCAATTCACTACATTAAATATATTTGAAATATTAAAATATATAGCAAATAGTAAGAAAATAGGAAAATAAAAATTGTAAATAATAAAATCAATAAAATAAATAAACAAATAAACTAATCGTATAATAAATAACTCATACTAACAAAAAGCTTTACTTAATCCCTATTTAACCTTGTCTTATTAATGCTGCCCCACCAATATAGAAACTAAAAAGTAAAATAAACAAAAAATAATAATAAATTATAAACAATAATAATAACGGAATAAAATCAAAAAAGGCGGCAAATAAAATATTACAATTGTCCCTGAAAAATCAAATATACCAATAAGTCCAGCCCTAGTCAAACAAAAGACAGAAAAAAATCGATCTATCGGTTGGCCAAAAATGTCTCTCCGATATCTTCTTCACAAATCATCACTGACCCGCTCAGGCCACCACTAAAAGTTGCAAATCAAATCAAACAAAACTCTGAACAGAAAGGCGGTTTCACAGCACACATTAAAATAAAAGGGAAAATAATAAGGAGGACAAAAAGACGGAATAAAAAGGAAAAACAGAGGATAAAAAGAATCTGACTTGGAATACTAAGTGGAAACTAAGTGGAGTTGACAAGGTAAGCCTTACAATATATTTAATATCAGCTAATTGAAGAGCGAATAAATGCTACTATGGGTGAGTCGCCATTTACTTCATAATAAGAAGAGATTTCTCAGAAGTGCGCAAAACTGCGCTAAGTCTATAAAATAAAAACAACAAACTGCGAAATTATTTAAAAGAACTAAAGTTAATTAAACAATTGTAAATCAATAATAATTGAAAACCCCCTAATTGGAATACACCAGTACTGCCGGCCTTTGCTGTTTCAAATTCAAAAATTTTCTGTTAAACGACTAAAAAATCACTAGCCTAATTTCCACGGGCCACACCAAAATTGGAAATGTGCAACAACGATGGAAAAGGCGCTCCTACCTGCGGCGACAATAGCAGACGAAAGCATAAACCAAAAAATACACACAAATGAAACTAACCTATAAACTAAATAAATTGTTGAGGTTAGGTAATTGAAATTAAAGGGGCAATAACAGTAGGTAATAATTGAAAAGCAAACGCAGAAATAATAAATTATCACAATGTTTAACACAGGTATTAGAAACAGCAAAAGCAATAAAAGCGATAAATAAATAAAAAGAGAAAAGACTATCGCTTCAATAATAAAATCTGCAATAGGCTCAATTCACTACATTAAATATATTTGAAATATTAAAATATATAGCAAATAGTAAGAAAATAGGAAAATAAAAATTGTAAATAATAAAATCAATAAAATAAATAAACAAATAAACTAATCGTATAATAAATAACTCATACTAACAAAAAGCTTTACTTAATCCCTATTTAACCTTGTCTTATTAATGCTGCCCCACCAATATAGAAACTAAAAAGTAAAATAAACAAAAAATAATAATAAATTATAAACAATAATAATAACGGAATAAAATCAAAAAAGGCGGCAAATAAAATATTACAATTGTCCCTGAAAAATCAAATATACCAATAAGTCCAGCCCTAGTCAAACAAAAGACAGAAAAAAATCGATCTATCGGTTGGCCAAAAATGTCTCTCCGATATCTTCTTCACAAATCATCACTGACCCGCTCAGGCCACCACTAAAAGTTGCAAATCAAATCAAACAAAACTCTGAACAGAAAGGCGGTTTCACAGCACACATTAAAATAAAAGGGAAAATAATAAGGAGGACAAAAAGACGGAATAAAAAGGAAAAACAGAGGATAAAAAGAATCTGACTTGGAATACTAAGTGGAAACTAAGTGGAGTTGACAAGGTAAGCCTTACAATATATTTAATATCAGCTAATTGAAGAGCGAATAAATGCTACTATGGGTGAGTCGCCATTTACTTCATAATAAGAAGAGATTTCTCAGAAGTGCGCAAAACTGCGCTAAGTCTATAAAATAAAAACAACAAACTGCGAAATTATTTAAAAGAACTAAAGTTAATTAAACAATTGTAAATCAATAATAATTGAAAACCCCCTAATTGGAATACACCAGTACTGCCGGCCTTTGCTGTTTCAAATTCAAAAATTTTCTGTTAAACGACTAAAAAATCACTAGCCTAATTTCCACGGGCCACACCAAAATTGGAAATGTGCAACAACGATGGAAAAGGCGCTCCTACCTGCGGCGACAATAGCAGACGAAAGCATAAACCAAAAAATACACACAAATGAAACTAACCTATAAACTAAATAAATTGTTGAGGTTAGGTAATTGAAATTAAAGGGGCAATAACAGTAGGTAATAATTGAAAAGCAAACGCAGAAATAATAAATTATCACAATGTTTAACACAGGTATTAGAAACAGCAAAAGCAATAAAAGCGATAAATAAATAAAAAGAGAAAAGACTATCGCTTCAATAATAAAATCTGCAATAGGCTCAATTCACTACATTAAATATATTTGAAATATTAAAATATATAGCAAATAGTAAGAAAATAGGAAAATAAAAATTGTAAATAATAAAATCAATAAAATAAATAAACAAATAAACTAATCGTATAATAAATAACTCATACTAACAAAAAGCTTTACTTAATCCCTATTTAACCTTGTCTTATTAATGCTGCCCCACCAATATAGAAACTAAAAAGTAAAATAAACAATCCCAATCCTTTAACTACCAGACAACTACCACCAATAATACACTACCAGAAACTATCGCCAATCAAATCAAACTACCAGACAACTACCCACAATTAACTACCAAACAACTACTACCAATAAAACTACTGACAATAAAACTAGCAAACAACTATGGCCAATAACACAAAACCTATTCAAAAACTACCACAAACTATCACCAGCTAAAACAAACTTCTTTTAACTACCAAAACACCACCACCAATGGAAACTACCATAAACTATCACCAATCAAAATCAACTACCAAACAACTACTGCCAATTAAAACTACCAAACAACTATTGCCAATAAGGCACAACCTGTGCAACCTATCTAAACTATAACTAAAATATTACTAACTGCTGCCAATTAAACTAAAAACTACAAATATTAAACTAAAAACAGCAAACCCAATTCTTTAACTATCAGACAACTACCACCAATAATACACTACCAGGAACTATCGCCAATCAAATCAAACTACCAGACAACTACCCACAATTAACTACCAAACAACTACCACCAATAAAACTACCGACAATAAAACAATAAAACTACCAAACAACTATGGCCAATAACACAAAACCTATTCAAAAACTACCACAAACTATCACCAGCTAAAACAAACTTCTTTTAACTACCAAAACACCACCACCAATGGAAACTACCATAAACTATCACCAATCAAAATCAACTACCAAACAACTACTGCCAATTAAAACTACCAAACAACTATTGCCAATAAGGCACAACCTGTGCAACCTATCTAAACTATAACTAAAATATTACTAACTGCTGCCAATTAAACTAAAAACTACAAATATTAAACTAAAAACAGCAAACCCAATCCTTTAACTATCAGACAACTACCACCAATAATACACTACCAGGAACTATCGCCAATCAAATCAAACTACCAGACAACTACCCACAATTAACTACCAAACAACTACCACCAATAAAACTACTGACAATAAAACAATAAAACTACCAAACAACTATGGCCAATAACAGAAAACCTATTCAAAAACTACCACAAACTATTACCAACTAAAACAAACTTCTTTTAACTACCAAAACACCACCACCAATGGAAACTACCACAAACTATCACTAATCAAAATCAACTACCAAACAACTACTGTCAATTAAAACTACCAAACAACTATTAACAACCATTGCCAATAACGCACAGCCTATGTAACCTATATAACACATCTAAACTATTACTGCCAAACTATTAACAATTATTAACAACTATTAACAACTACTGCTAATAACACCGACCGAGTACTGGGAGCCCTGCTCAAATAAAGAGCATAAGCAGCCCAGGCGGAAGGAGCTCCAAGTACTAGAAAGCCATAGTCAATTAAAGTTAGCCAAAAAGTGGCTACCTCTAATTGAACATCAAACACCTACCGCCAATTAAAACAACCAAACAACCACTCCATTTTATTAAACATCCAAATACCACGTGGTCCCCTCGAGGGCGCTTGTGGACTGAAACAAATAATACTGATCCTCTTGGATAGCCTAGGGTATTATTTGTTTCTCCTGTTTATATATGTCACAGCAATAGGCTGACATATATTATGAAAAAAAAAAAAAAACTGTTTATATATGTCACAGCAATAGGCTGACATATATTATGAAAAAAAAAAAATAACACCGACCGAGTACTGGGAGCCCTGCTCAAATAAAGAGCATAAGCAGCCCAGGCGGAAGGAGCTCCAAGTACTGAAAGCCATAGTCAATTAAAGTTAGCCAAAAAGTGGCTACCTCTAATTGAACATCAAACACCTACCGCCAATTAAAACAACCAAACAACCACTCCATTTTATTAAACATCCAAATACCACGTGGTCCCCTCGAGGGCGCTTGTGGACTGAAACAAATAATACTGATCCTCTTGGATAGCCTAGGGTATTATTTGTTTCTCCTGTTTATATATGTCACAGCAATAGGCTGACATATATTATGAAAAAAAAAAAAAAAATTTGTTTCTCCTGTTTATATATGTCACAGCAATAGGCTGACATATATTGTGAAAAAAAAAAAAACAACAACAGTCAATAGGAGAGCTACAAGCGCAGGTTCGCAGATTGCATGATTTGCTTATCCCAACTACCTATGCCTCAGTTGCAGCCACTGCAGGTACAAATACCACAACAACACAACCCTCAGCTTTCATTGATAATACAGATGACTTTTCATTTATAATGTAAAAATAATGCACAGACCACACTCACTTATGTTCCGACAAACTAACCCTGACCTGACACACTAACATACAGTTTTCCATCTATCTCTTTACTATAAAAAACTATGTTTCACTTTCCTGAGATATTTGGATATTCTACTCAAGAATACCTGAAACACAAAATCATCGTACACAGATCAGAGCACACAGCCATAGCCATCATTGTTAAACTCCGCCACAGTCACAACACAGCTATCACCTTCACCAGCCTTCACCCGTTGTCCGTCACCGTCACCAGCCATCATTATCGCACCGGCCATTGCCATCGTCCGCCATCAGTCTACACTACCATCGCTTCAGCTACCGCCATCTGTCGTCCCTCCGAGTACACCACACTCTGCTTCACTGTCACACTACTGCATTACCATCGCACTATCGCCCACATCATCAACACTATCACCATCGTCAACACCATCATCAACACTATCACCATCGTCAACACCATCATCACCACTATCACCATTGTCATCACCATCACTAACACCACCGCCGTCACCATCATCATCATCATCATCACCTTCACCATCACCAACACCGTCACCATCACCATCACCATCACCATCACCGTCACCGTCTACTTCATCACATCGATTCCATCGCTGGACAACACGCCGCCGCACCCCATTCCCGTGCATCCAGGCATCCCCTACTCCATCAACGTCAAGCACACACTCCCCGTGTCCAGCAGAGTGGGCTGGACACAACCATGCAAACCGCACTGGGCCGGGGCTACATTGGGACCCCGCCGCCAGATGCCCCCAATCACCCTCTCCCATTCAGAACCGCCAGTCCCACCTGTTGGCTCAAAGACGCACCAACCGCAAACGTCCCGCGTCGAAGCTGCACCCGCCGCCAGTAGCCAGGACCCAATGCCACCACCCCCCTAGCTACAGCCACACAACCGCACTGGGCCGGGGCTACATTGGGACCCCGCCGCCAGATGCCCCCAATCACCCTCTCCCATTCAGAACCGCCAGTCCCACCTGTTGGCTCAAAGACGCACCAACCGCAAACGTCCCGCGTCGAAGCTGCACCCGCCGCCAGTAGCCAGGACCCAATGCCACCTCCCCCCTAGCTACAGCCACACAACAAATCTTGGCCGACGCCCCGCAACAGGGAAGTCGGCAACACAAGAAATCAAGCACACACTCCCAGTGTCCAGCAGCGAGGGCTGGACACAACCATGCGAACCGCACTGGGCCGGGGCTACATTGGGACCCCGCCGCCAGATGCCCCCAATCACCCTCTCCCATTCAGAACCGCCAGTCCCACCTGTTGGCTCAAAGCCGCACCAACCGCAAACGTCCCGCGTCGAAGCTGCACCCGCCGCCAGTAGCCAGGACCCAATGCCACCTCCCCCCTAGCTACAGCCACACAACAAATCTTGGCCGACGCCCCGCAACTGCGAAGTCGGCAACACAAGAAAAAGAGTCGTTCCAACTGGCCAAACCAAAGCTGAGGATTTGATTTGTTGAATTTGGGAATGCGGAGTTGCGCGCATTGCGAGGCAATTCCAGCTGGTTGTTGTGTTGACTGCAGTTGACCAATTTGCTGTCTCAATTCATGCAGTTGATCTGCAAGATCTTGAGCGGTAGCCGGCATGTTCGCGGCGTTGAAAAATTCGTCTGCTGAAATAGCGGGTTGAGATTTTGCAGAACGTAGATTATAATGTTGATTTAGCATTCGGGGACACCACTTTGGCATCGTTATATTTAAACAAAGTTATAATATAGATGCCGATTTATTTGGATTAAGTTTTACATGTGTGAGGAATATACAACCGATTTGTTTGGAGGTTTTCAGAAGAAGAAGGAGACGCTTGCATTCATTAAGTTGGCTGCGGTATTCACCCAGGGTTGCAATTAGCTTTTTGTTATCGACCTGTAGGTGTCCGACAAGGTTGCCACACACACTATAATAAAGCGCCATCCTCAGTCCGTCTGCATAACACTTGCTAGATACCTTTCACTTTGCATACTTTTAGTCATAACTAATTTCATAACTACTTTTCCATAACATACTTTTATCAACCCAACTCAATCATGTCGCTGTCCAAACCACTTTCTCCTTCTCAATTGTCGCCATCTTCTTCGGAGCTATCTTTATCACCTAACCCGCAGCCGATTATGACAGCACCAGCAGCATCCAAAGCATCAACATCATCATCAAAACACCCGTCATTGGCTGCTTCAGCTAAGCCGATTGCAATGGATATTGACGAGAATACGGTGTCTGCAATGGTGGAAAAAGGCAACAATGGCTCCAAGATTCCTGCTTCTGTACAAACAAAGCTGGCATACTATAAGTATGTCATTGATCAGCTTGATGACAATGGCACTACAAGCTCTACAAACCAACCCAAACAACAATGTGCTGGCAGTAACAACAATGAAATTAAAAATACTGACACCGATGGCAACTCCAGTGACTCTTTCGTAGATGTTGTGGGTGGCACTGAGATTGGTGACAGCGATATTTTCTGCTTCACATCGACCTCCACTGCAAAACCAACATCTTTGCCCATAAATCGTCCGGTTGCATCCAAATACAAACCAGCACCCAAATGTATGCAACAAAAACGCAAAAATAGCAGTAGTAGTAGTCTAGTAGTAGGCAATTCAAGCCACCGCAGATATGCATTCAGCATAAATTGATACAACCATCCAACGACCAAGAGCAGCAAACTCCTCCGGTGAACATCAATATCGATGCTCTAACCGAAAAGTTTAATGCATGCTCTCCTCCCATTACTGAATATACGATCAAATTGGGCGGCCCGGGCACCATAAGACTTTTACCCAAAACACCTGACGCATACAGAGGTATCATCAGGTGCCTGCAAAATGATAATGCAATTGCCTTTAACACATACCAGCTGCGTGAGGAGCGCTCATTTCGAGTAGTAGTGCGAGGCATCCACTCCTCAACAAGCACCGACCGCATACGAAGCGAACTCACTTGTATGGGGTATTCAGTTCGAAATATATACAATCCCATTTACAAGAATCGCTTTGGTTCTGGTACTTACAGACCGAATATGTTCTTTATCGAATTGACCCCTGAGTCAACCGAAAAGAATAAAACTATATTCGGCTTACAAAGCCTTTCCAAGTTTGTGGTCAAATTCGAGTGGCCACAACAAAACAGTAAGTCCGTCCCGCTGTGGCTCAGATGCCAGCGCTTCAACCACACTGCTCGCTATTGCCATCACACACCCCAAATGCGGCGCTGAGCATGAGTCCAAGTCCTGCACAAAGCCTGCACACCTTCCAGCCAAATGTGCCAACTGTGGCCTTGGCCATACGGCAGCAGCTATTCATCTCACGTCAGGAGCATCCAAAGCAGTGGCTGATCGCGCCAATTCCCGCTCCGCCAATACATAGGCCATTCATAGCCACAGATACTGAGTGGAATGCGATGGCTGCTCAGCAACAATGGCACAATATACGGCCACCTGTAAAACGAAAAAATGCTTGTATAATATCTAATACAAAACGCATATGTACAAACTTACCTGTGCACTCTCAATCTACTCAGATGTCGTCACAAATAGCTCCAATGCACTGCCTTGCTGATGAGACCAATCAGACTGGACAACAGCCAAATCTGCATCATACAGGCACCACGCTACAGCAACAACAGAGTCAAATTGAGCACTTCAATTCAGACCATTGCACTATTCTCACACAGGAGAAATGGCATCAAACTGGCCGAATTGCACGCCATAAGCACCAGCACTTAAATACGCAACAGCGTTCCACGCAATGGCCAACTTTAGTGCAATGGCTGCCCACACTAGTGCCGCTACAACATCAACAACGGCAACACACACGGTCACCTGTTAAAAGAAAAGCTCTTTGTATAACAAAAAATTCAAAACGTTTATGCAAAAACTTACCTGTACACACTGAGCCAACTCTAACGCTGCTGAAACATCTACCAGCAATCCAATCTGACTTACAGGAACAGCAGTCATTCTCTTTCCACATTTGTCAACAGTCTGAGCGTGGGTCAGCTGCAGATTTTGAACATAAAAAACACAAACGGAACTACGCACTTTCAACTATACTTACTGCGTCACACCAGCAAAAGCGACACCAGCGTTCCTTCCAGGCTTGGACTGCACATGAGCGGAGACAGTATTCTACATCTACATGGCTGCTGCGGCGGCGGCTACTCCGAACTCCTCCACTCCAGCATAGAACCACTCTCCACCCAGCTCCTAGGTGGCGACCAGTGCATAACTCCCGGCGAACTGCACACCGCAAGGCACGTCCTCTGGGCATACTGCAGTACCTACAAAATAAAAATAATGAACACATTAGCTTATTTAAATTATTTTATTAGATTTATACTTACCACTTATTGTTTTTACTTACCAATGTATTGCCAGATAGTTTTATGAAAAAAAAAATACTCCACATTTGCTCACTCACTCTGTATTCTGTTAAATCTTACTTTAACAGATACAGAGTTGCCATATTAAGTTTATTATACGTCTCTTATATTTATAAATGTTGCTAAGCTAAAGTAACGAGATAAATAAATTCAGCCACCTGTTGACTAGTCGACAGTTGGCCCCCAATGCCACTACAATTTAAAAATAGATTGTGGCTTGGAGCGGACCCGGCGTGCACTGGAACGAGTATTGGATGACGACATGGCAATTGAGCAGCGCAGAACAAACACAGCTTCGCGGCCACACAGACGCCTGATAAGAAACAGCACACTGACGACCTGCAATCAAATAAGAATACGAATAAATCCTCTTCTGTTTGGCTGGTCACTCATTACTTACCTGGTGAGTATGCCTGCGCCAATTACTCTTTGGGCGTCTCTTTTTCAGATCACACCCAGAGTGAGAGACGCAAATACACTCCGTTGGCCCTCGAGGAGTCATCCAATCCTGAATACGACGACAGCGGCAACACAAGACTCCTACTCAGGTAGCCAGTGGCAATTCCATAGGCAGAGACCACCTGAAATGACACCAATCAGGCCCAATTTGCAACTGCGGCTTACCTGGCCAAATACGCTTTTCGGACTCAGCGATATCTTAATCGCCGCTTATCCAAATCCAATAAGTGGTATCCATGTAGCCCGGCACAGGTTGCCACATGCAATCCGCACCAACTTCGGCCGCTTCCAGAGACGCACACTACCAGGGAATCGCCCTTTGAATTCTCGCTGCGGCGCAACAATGCACTCTGCCTGGCTGGCGTCACTTTGTAAATATACGCACCCACTATGCGTTGCCAGAGCCCGGATGAGACGCGCGACGAGTGAGAGACGCCCTCCAGATGTCCCGTGACGCTGCAAATTATTTTTTAAACACCTAAAAATATAAAAAAAAATTATTATTTGCTAATTTGTAATATTTTACTTACCTTTTAAAATCCAATATGGACGCAATTGCCTGTAGTGCTGCCAACTTACCTGAAACAGAAAACAAAAATCAATAATGAGAAATCGATAAAGTTAGAGGGCTGCCAGACTGTTTTGCCAACTCTTATACTATGTTAAGTTTATGTAATGTAATTCAAATTTATTTCAGTTGCTGTTATAAAGTAATAATATAAATTGTTCAATAAAGTAACCGCCAGTTAATAGCTGACGGGCAAGTGTTTTAGGGGAAAAAAAAAATTCACTAACACCACCGCCGTCACCATCATCATCACCGTCCCCATCACCGTCACCGTCACCATCATCAACACCACCGCCGTCACCATCATCATCATCATCACCGTCACCATCACCATCTACTTCATCACATCGTTTCCATCGCTGGACAACACGCCGCCACACCCCATTCCCGTGCATCCCCTACTCCACATCAGGCAAACAGGACACAACCATGCAAACCGCACTGGGCCGGGGCTACATTGGGACTCCGCCGCCAGATGCCCCCAATCACCCTCTCCCATTCAGAACAGCCAGTCCCACCTGTTGGCTCAAAGACGCACCAACCACAAACGTCCCGCGTCGAAGCTGCACCCGCCGCCTGTAGCCAGGACCCAATGCCACCTCCCCCCTAGCTACAGCCACACAACAAATCTTGGCCGACGCCCCGCAACTGCGAAGTCGGCAACACAAGAAAAAGAGTCGTTCCAACTGGCCAAACCAAAGCTGAGGATTTGATTTGTTGAATTTGGGAATGCGGAGTTGCGCGCATTGCGAGGCAATTCCAGCTGGTTGTTGTGTTGACTGCAGTTGACCAATTTGCTGTCTCAATTCATGCAGTTGATCTGCAAGATCTTGAGCGGTAGCCGGCATGTTCGCGGCGTTGAAAAATTCGTCTGCTGAAATAGCGGGTTGAGATTTTGCAGAACGTAGATTATAATGTTGATTTAGCATTCGGGGACACCACTTTGGCATCGTTATATTTAAACAAAGTTATAATATAGATGCCGATTTATTTGGATTAAGTTTTACATGTGTGAGGAATATACAACCGATTTGTTTGGAGGTTTTCAGAAGAAGAAGGAGACGCTTGCATTCATTAAGTTGGCTGCGGTATTCACCCAGGGTTGCAATTAGCTTTTTGTTATCGACCTGTAGGTGTCCGACAAGGTTGCCACACACACTATAATAAAGCGCCATCCTCAGTCCGTCTGCATAACACTTGCTAGATACCTTTCACTTTGCATACTTTTAGTCATAACTAATTTCATAACTACTTTTCCATAACATACTTTTATCAACCCAACTCAATCATGTCGCTGTCCAAACCACTTTCTCCTTCTCAATTGTCGCCATCTTCTTCGGAGCTATCTTTATCACCTAACCCGCAGCCGATTATGACAGCACCAGCAGCATCCAAAGCATCAACATCATCATCAAAACACCCGTCATTGGCTGCTTCAGCTAAGCCGATTGCAATGGATATTGACGAGAATACGGTGTCTGCAATGGTGGAAAAAGGCAACAATGGCTCCAAGATTCCTGCTTCTGTACAAACAAAGCTGGCATACTATAAGTATGTCATTGATCAGCTTGATGACAATGGCACTACAAGCTCTACAAACCAACCCAAACAACAATGTGCTGGCAGTAACAACAATGAAATTAAAAATACTGACACCGATGGCAACTCCAGTGACTCTTTCGTAGATGTTGTGGGTGGCACTGAGATCGGTGACAGCGATATTTTCTGCTTCACATCGACCTCCACTGCAAAACCAACATCTTTGCCCATAAATCGTCCGGTTGCATCCAAATACAAACCAGCACCCAAATGTATGCAACAAAAACGCAAAAATAGCAGTAGTAGTAGTCTGGGTATTGGTGCGCCTGGTGTCGGTGCTGATGGCGCTGGCAGTGTTGACAAGAATCTTGTCAATACTGTTGTTAGTGCTGTCAGTACTGGTGGCAGTGTCGGCGCCGGTGCCCGGCTCTACAAGGATCTGCACAAACCGGCGAACACACTCGATCAGACACGTCGCAATAATGCACGTAGTACTGCTCGCTCAACTTCTTCAAAATCACGAGTATCCCAGCAAGATGCTTCACGCTTAAAACAAAAGAGTCAACAGACGCAAGACGGAAAACCCTCAAAACAATTTAGTATACTGTCTGAATCCGATTTTGAGTCTGATTATCAGACACCACATCCTCCTGCATCTGCAGTAACAGTTGCACTGCCATCGCCTGCCCCTATCACTGTACCTACAACTGCAACATCTTCAACCGCAACAACTCATACAGCACACAGTGTAGCAAAAAACAACAACAATGTCCAAACAGCAGCAACAGCAACAACAACAGCTGCTAATGCGTTTGCTCACTCCGCTAGAAATCCGGCAAGACAATTCAAACCACCGCAGATATGCATTCAACATAAACTGATACAACCATCCAACGACCAAGAGCAGCAAACTCCTCCGGTAAACATCAATATCGATGCTCTAACCGAAAAGTTTAATGCATGCTCTCCTCCCATTACTGAATATACGATCAAACTGGGCGGCCCGGGCACCATAAGACTTTTACCCAAAACACCTGACGCATACAGAGGTATCATCAGGTGCCTGCAAAATGATAATGCAATTGCCTTTAACACATACCAGCTGCGTGAGGAGCGCTCATTTCGAGTAGTAGTGCGAGGCATCCACTCCTCAACAAGCACCGACCGCATACGAAGCGAACTCACTTGTATGGGATATTCAGTTCGAAATATATACAATCCCGTTTACAAGAATCGCTTTGGTTCTGGTACTTACAGACCGAATATGTTCTTTATCGAATTGACCCCTGAGTCAACCGAAAAGAATAAAACTATATTCGGCTTACAAAGCCTTTGCAAATTTGTGGTCAAATTCGAGTGGCCACAACAAAACAGTAAGTCCGTCCCGCAGTGCCTCAGATGCCAGCGCTTCAACCACACTGCTCGCTATTGCCATCACACACCCCGGTGTGTGAAATGCGGCGCTGAGCATGAGTCCAAGTCCTGCACAAAGCCTGCACACCTTCCAGCCAAATGTGCCAACTGTGGCCTTGGCCATACGGCCAATTTCAAAGGGTGCAGCTTCTATTTGAATCTACTCCAGGCCAAAACTTCGGGCATGAACTCCGCCCTCCCCAACCAACAGCCACAGATAAAATCATCCACCGGCAGCTACCTATTTCTTCATTCAGCCGCTCCGTTCAGTTGTCACTTCGGCGTCAACAGCAACAACAACAAACAAGAAAGCGCATGCCGCAACTGCGACAACAACAACGTCAATTGCAAGTGCAACAACAGCATCAACAACTACCCCCACCAAAAGCTGATGCAACAGCATCAGCAACAACAACAATTGCACAATAAGCCAAGGGGGCTACGTCGACAGGCTAAGCGACGGCAACAACTGCCTCGGCAGTCGCATCATAATATCCCAACGCAAATTGCTGCCGCTGAGGTTGACATCGCTGCTTCCTCCCCTTCCGGCATTGAACAACAATCCAACCTGTCATTCACTGACAAAAACTCTGCCAGAAATTCAATGGACCCGCGCTCTAGATGGGCGCGTGTTCAAGAACTTAACAATTCTTACCTACAGCGCCAGCAGCTGCAATTTGGCGAATCTCTTAACAGAGAAGAGATAGTACAATTGCAGCTGCAGCAGCTTAATCTGTTAAACTCAAAGCAGCAACAACAAAGACAAGCTGATCCTGCCGCCTCCAACACTCAGCAGAGCCGGCCACAACAGCATCAACCAATGTGTGTTGATAGCGAGATTGTCGCTGACTCTGCTGTGGGACAGCAGGCGGCTATTGCTGCCAGTCAAACCGATCAAATTGATCATAACGCCATGCTGGCACAAATGCTGCTCAAGCAGCAAGAACAAATGAATAAAATGATGAGCAGTATGGCGCAAATGCAACAAACATTTGCTAGCATTACGCGCCATAGTAGAGATTCTACCGACTCCAACTATGCAACCAACTATCAGTCCCATTAACTCTATCAAACTCTAACCAAAACTTAAAATTCATAGCTAAATCAATACCTAAATCCAAACTTAACTCAACTTAACTTAAAACTCAAAAATAGTAAAACATTAATTCAGCAATCTCATCTGATGATTTTCACTCTCTTTTACTCATATATTTACTAACAGCTTATCATTCCACTACTAACCTTAAAATAACTGCATTTCCTAATGCAAACTCACACACCAAAGCTGTGCTCTTAAAGTACATACACTTATAAGCACACACACTCTGTCACATCCAAATTATAAAATGCACAAATCATAACTACGCACAACATATTTGTACGCACATTAAATCACACACCATCTACAGTTTCTCAAACTATACAAATCACACACATCTTAATCCTGTTATTACATCAAACACACATCCTATATTAAGTACACTCTCAACAACACCACAAACATAGCTGGGACTCCAACAGCAGCGGCAGCAGCAGCAGCAGTAGCAACAGTCTACAGTAGCAGCAACCGGCTACACTCGACCAGCAGCCACATCCTGTATTAGCAGCCCACAGCTGCATTCAGTAGCAGCAGCACCTATATGCAACAGCACGCAGCAGCAAGACCAGCAGCAGCAACAACTCCATCAACAAACGGCCATCAGCATCTGCGACAGCGGCAATGCCCCTCAACGAAGCCCAGCAGCAGCGTCCAGCATTAATCCTGCCCATCAGCCCATTCTTGGTAACAACAGTCAACACCTTAGTCCAGAAGCACCAGCAGCAGCAATATCAACAGCTAGCAGCAGCCCCAAATCGTGTCCTGCAGCAGCAGCAGCAACAACTCCGTCACGCAGCAGTCTACAGCAGCAACAGCAAGCAGTATGCAGCACTAAACACAAATCACAAATGGGTACATACACACCCACTCACATCAACACCGGCCAGCACCAGCGTGAGCAACAGCAGCCTACAGACAGCAGCCGACAACCAGCATCAACCAGCGAACAGCAGCAGCCTATAACAGTCAATAATGCGCAGCAGCTTCATCACTAAGCTCCAACAGCTACAGCAGAATCCAACAGCCTCAGCCTCAGCAGCAGCAGCATCGTACAACAGCCTCAACAGCGGCAGCATTGTTCAACAGAAGCAGCTGCCTCCAACTGGCAGCAGCAGCATCAACATCAACCACAAAGTACAGCAACTGCGCTCACGCAACAGCAGCACAGCAGTAGCCGCATCAACACCGTCACACCGCTGCAACGTCATTCAACTCCACCAAACAACACCAGGAGCTGCAACAACTTCATCAGGCAGCATCAGCTGCAGCAAATACACACTTATCCTAACTATAATACACATACTTACACTATAACACATTATTCTTAATTTACTTATCCTAACGTTACCTGTAACATTAACCTTAAATCAACACACTCCTAAGTTAACTCGCAATATGGCCATTTCATTTGGTATCGCCGGTGTTTAAACAAAATGAGAGAATGCACCGGCTCACAACCAAATGTATTACCAACAATAGCTTAAAGCTAATCTAACTCTATGCTAAAAATATTAAAAATAATAATTGTTAATAATAATACAAAATTCTCTCTAGTCCTAAGAAACTCTGTCCTAACTGTCGGCTTATGGCAATCAATTTTGCTGATGCCACACTAACCCCACGGCTCTAATATTAATAACAATCACTGTATATAGTCTGTAATTTGTAGCTGTTGGGTAGGTTTATTTGGCCACCTATCTAACACTCACTACACATATACACACTCTGTCCTAATTGTTAACACACTTACTCATCACACTTACCCAATTGTACTTACTAATATTAAGCCTACCCACACACACACAATCTCATTGTAAAACATATATCAGTAAATAAAGATTGTCTGATGCTGGCTGCCCCTGCGCAACCACATATCACTCGGCGCTCCATTCACCGAGACAGTGACAGTGCGCGTGCGGCCGCCGGTGCGCCAGCATCACAATTTTGACAATGTAAAGAAACGATCTTGGTCACGAATAACTTCAGCACGAGTTGGCCGCGGTAACGATGTATCGATTGTTTGATAAAAATATCAACAATCGTTACATCGTATTGGGCGGTCGTGACTGCTCGGAGCTGGCAGAATTCTGTTAACTAATATTAGCAGAGTTCTGTCGCTCTGGGCAGCGCGATCGCTCTGCCGTGGCCACACTCCAACAACAATGTAAATTCAAATTTGAATTTGAATGTTATTATCAACGGCGGGGACAGCTCTCTCTCCAACTGGAGTGAAAGTTGATCTCTGTCGTTAGAAGTGGCAGGACGAGTGGCGCGCGCCATCGATCGAATTCGACTTGACTTGTAAATACTTTGCAAGTTAAGCGACTTAGAATAATTTTCGTGTGTGCGGGCAGAAATATTTTTTCCGTTCAACGTTTTTATGTTTTCTGCCCCACTGTGTTTTCGTGTAGCGCGTTTGTGTGTACGTCGTCGTCGGCAGCGCCTCTGTGTAGTGACGTTTTTCAAAGTTTTGTGCAGTTTATTAAATCATTAAAGCCCCTTAAATTTAAGTAGGCTTAAAAGCAAATAAGCTAAAATTGTATAATTAAAACTAAGGCAAAATGTACACGCCAACACCAAAAGTGACCCAATAAAGAGGCCTGCCCCAAGCCGTGTGCACCAACAACACACGCGCAGCCGGGTACGGTTAACAATACAATAAAAAAAAAAAGAAAAAAAACAGCCCATGTACTCTTCACCAAACGCAGACTTTTTCAAACCCTGCCCCTGACAATGCCAACAATAAATGACAGAGCAATCACCGACAAATGCAAACACCAATACCTAGGAGTACACCTGGATAGCAAGCTTAATATGAGATTTCACATAACCCAATTACGAATTCGCATGACAGCTGCGGAAAGAAAACATAATTGGATAATTGGACGTCACAGCATCTTACCAACAGAATCCAAAATACTTTACTATATGCAATGCATTGCATCCATATGGCGTTACGCCATACCAATATGGGGAGCAATAGCAAGTGAAACCCAATTTAAAAGGATTGTAACTAGACATAATCGGATGATTAGAGCCATCTCTAAGGCCTCTAGATATACAACAAACCAATCAATAAGAAACAGATATGAAATAAGTACTATTAACGAAATATTCAACACGGCTAGCGAAAATTTTGCGAACTCCTTGGCCATTCATCCGAAGATGGAGGCACGCAAAATAATCACTAAGCCTTACATACCAAGAAGACTAAACTATCCAAGGTATACACAATTGCAAAACTACATAATGCCTCTGCAGCAACCACAGAGTCCTCCTACTCAGCCACTACAACAACAATACTCTCAGCTACCTACCCTGCTTAGACACCAATACGATGAATATGAAAAGCGACAACAAAAACTACAGCAACTACGGATGGAGCAAATTCAAGCTAGACGAAGACAGCAGCCTGTCCAGCGACTTGAAGAACAGCTTATAAATACCATACATCGGGCCTATATAAATGGCAAACTCACACGGGAGGAGGTAGAAAGACGAATCGAAGGACAACCATTACAAATTAAACAACTAATCCTTCCGAACTTCTACCCCAACCATCAAATGAGAGCTCCTCAGGGATGGTTAAACCATCAACAATGACAACAATTACGACAAAATCAAAAACGATTAAAACACATGTCAACATCAAACTCAAACGAACCATCAGCCCAAGTCAACTACGTAGTCAGCTCCGATAGCGATGTTATATTCATAAACACACCGGACCTACAACAACACCCACAACAAGATGCTCACAACAGTGTGACACATCAACCAGAACTACAACACACACTAATACACCAACCAATAAATAACCTAAATCCTACGACACACGGAAGTGTGTCTCGGACAATACGGACACGGCTTATCCCATACAAAACTACAGAAAGCCATCTAAAGCCCTGGGAACATCTCGGACCTTTAACTGGACTACCCAGCCCTACTTTGACGCAACATCACCTCCAGCGCATAAACTTAAATTGCCACATGCTGCCTAAATGCCGTCATCAAGGCAACATGGTAACCAGTAGACAATCAGCGCGTCGTTTGCGCCTTAACGGACGGCTGCACATTACTTCAAGTTACTTGAGAACCCTACCCCGGGCCACCAGACATCAACAACAAATACTACAGCCGATTACAAATTATAGTAACCGGCAGCAAACACGGCCAAATTGGCCATACTGCCAGCATCGCCCAACTTGGACTTGGCGACCATGGCCCCGGGATAAAATCCAAGTGCGCATGGGCGCGTTTGGTAACATCTTCCTCGTGGCCGTGCACCTCCTGACGCTCAATAAGGGCGTGACAGCGGCGTGGGACTACACACCGCCGTCTACCCACGGGCGCAGCACCATTCAGCATAAGTTACAGCAGCAACTATATACTCTGTCGCCAACAACTACATGGCGTCCCAGTCATGGCAACTGGCGGCAGAGCATACATAGAAAGGCTAAAAGAACGAGAAGACACATACTTACTCAGTTAGCACGTAGTTAGAAGCCCATGAAATCTCTCTCGTACCTGAAAATAATTTAAATTAGTAATTAAGTATATAATTTGCTCAAAAATATAGTATACTCACAGTTATTGACCACCTAATATTAATCCTGATTCACCTGACTCTTGATTAGCCATTAATTCTCTGAAAGGAAAAAGAAAAATAATTAGACACATGTTTTTTATGCAACCTGCAAGTTTATGTATTACAATTGTCAATTTTACCTGTTTTAATTGTCCCTTTGTTTACTTCTTACTCAGTTAGCACGTAGTTAGAAGCCCATGAAATCTCTCTCGTACCTGAAAATAATTTAAATTAGTAATTAAGTATATAATTTGCTCAAAAATATAGTATACTCACAGTTATTGACCACCTAATATTAATCCTGACTCACCTGACTCTTGATTAGCCATTAATTCTCTGAAAGGAAAAAGAAAAATAATTAGACACATGTTTTTTATGCAACCTGCAAGTTTATGTATTATAATTGTCAATATTACCTGTTTTAATTGTCCCTTTGTTTTTATGTAAATTTTAATATTTCGTCCATGACTTGATGTAATTTTCCTGTTTATGACCTGTAAAATAGCAGCAAATTTTGTTTATTAATTTAAGTTTCTGATAATAATAGAAATGTAGGTAAACATACCCTTTCACAATAGGACCGACATACACACACACACGCACACGCTAGAAAGAAGCACACACACACGATCTTGGTCACTAATAACCTCAGAACGAGTTGGCCGCGTTAACGATGTATCGATTGTTTGATAAAAATATCAACAATCGTTACATCGTATTGGGCGGTCGTGACTGCTCGGAGTTGGCAGAATTCTGTTAACTAACATTAGCAGAGTTCTGTCGCTCTGCCGTGGCCACACTCCAACAACAATTCAAATTTGAATTCAAATATTAATATCAACGGCAGGGACAGCTCTCTCTCCAACTGGAGTGAAAGTTGGTCTCTGTCGTTTGAAGTGGCAGGACGTGTCGCGCGCGCCGTCGAATACAACTTGACTTGTAATAATTTTGCAACTTAGAGTAATTTTAATTTTCGTGTGTGCGGGCAGAAATATTTTTTCCGTTTAACGTTTTTATGTTTTCTGCCCCACTGTGTTTTCGTGTTGCGCGTTTGTGTGTACGTCGTCGTCGGCAGCGCCTCTGTGTAGTGTCGTTTTAATAGTTTTTTGTGCAATTTGGTAGAACAATTAAAGCCCCTTATTTTAAGTAGGCTAAAAAGCAACTAAGTTAAAATTGTTCAATTAAACTTAAGAAAATGTACACTGCCACCCCAAAAGTGATCCAATAAAGAGGCCTGCCCCAAGCCGTGTGCACCATACAACACACGCGTTAAAAAAAAAAAAAAAAAAAAAAACCTCCACATCACCCACACAACTCTGTGATAACCTCTACCACCATCCAACCACTGCCGCAACCTGTTCGCTGGACACCGTTTCAGCACCCAAATTGATCCCCCTTTGCCTTTCTGTGGACTTCGCTGGACTCCTACCCCAGCACCTTACACACCACCATGACTCCTTGCTGGCCATCTCCTCAGCACCTCATGGTTTCTCTCCACCCCTCCACCGCTGGACTCATCTCCAGCACCAGCATTCATTCTTCCTGCACGTCTGGACACTCCACCATCTTCGCCACCATTCTACCAATCACACATCGCTGGACCTCAGCAATCAATCACCACAACCACAACATTGGCTAAACCACACTCCCCGTCCAGTTTTCGAGAGGGCTGAACACCGTCATCCACCAGCATCTGGATCAGTCTGCATTGGAACTGATAATCCTGCTTCCAACAAAACCTCTCGCCCTTCATAACTCCTCACCCCTGCTGGCTCAAGGCGCAGTACTCGTACGCCAAGCGCTGAAGCTGCACTCAACCGAAGTAGATTGGTTTAACCCACCAATGTTAATCTTAATCTAGCCAATTAAGCTCCCAACCTGTCACCCCGCCCCGCCAAACCTATCTACCGTCACATCTTAGGTTGACGCCTCTATGGCTCAACTGAAACAAGAAAAAAAATTTGGAACCAACTAAACGCCCACTCCAGTCGATACAAAGTTCGACTTAAGTCACACTATAACCCATTGATTAAGACACAACTACTGACAAGGCGTTCAATAATACAATAATAATAATAATATCAAATACCAAAAGGAAAATCAATAATAGAAATTGTCTTAATAATATAAATAATAATAATTACAACACTGATCCTCTCCAGTCAATAAAATAAACTCTAATGATAAATAACACAATGACAAAGGAAGAGAAAAAAAACACATCACACATACATCCATCACTCAAACATCCATCACACATATATTCATCCCACACGACCAAAACTCTACTGCACACAACAAACAACAAAAATTATACACACAACACATATATGTGTGTATAATCCAGACCGTAACGGTGTGGATTTCTACAACTAAAACTAAAATCTAAGGAACTACTGACTTTCGATTAATCCAAAAGTAATGGAGACTGGCTTAAGCAATAGCAATCAGTCCCAACTCATTAACCCCCATTGACCTGCTCCTCATTGGAGACAAGCTAGAATCGTTTGGGAATTGTAAGTAAAAAATCAATAAAATAGGTAGTATACTTTCGCATGTCAACTGATAAAATAAAAAAAAATATATGTAGCATACTTTTGCATGTCAACTGATAAAATAAGCAAAACATATGTAGCACACTAATGCATATCAACATTATATAATATTATACTGTATTTTAGCATAGGATTTATAAATAGCCAATGAAAAACAAAAAATTTGACAGCAAGGTAAAATATGAATATATTGCTATTACAATCTGAAACCCTTACATAAACTTTCTTTGGAATATGTTTAACTTGTATATTTGCAAACAGACCGATTTTTCATAAACATCGATATGTCAAACAAGTCAGGCAGCCACAGTCGGGGGACGACTGTGGGAGACCCCTGCTGGCTCAAGGCGCAGTACTCGTACGCCAAGCGCTGTAGCTGCACTCAACCGAAGTAGATAGGTTTAACCCACCAATGTTAGTCTTAATTTAGCCAATTAAGCTCCCAACCTCTGTCACCCCGCCCCGCCAAACCTATCTACCGCCACATCTTAGGTTGACGCCTCTATGGCTCAACTGAAACAAGAAAAAAAATTGGAACCAACTAAACGCCCACTCCAGTCGATACAAAGATCGACTTAAGTCACACTATAACCCATTGATTAAGACACTACTACTGACAAGGCGTAGAGTCCATCGTCGACTCCATCGCATATGGCCTGGCATTGAGTTAATACAATAATAATAATAATATCAAATACCAAAAGGAAAATCATAATAGAAATTGTCTTAATAATATAAATAATAATAATTACAACACTGATCCTCTCCAGTCAATAAAATAAACTCTAATGATAAATAACACAATGACAAAGGAAGAGAAAAAAAACACATCACTCATACATCCATCACACATATATTCATCCCACACGACCAAAACTCTACTGCACACAACAAACAACAAAAATTATACACACAACACATATATGTGTGTATAATCCAGACCGTAACGGTGTGGATTTCTACAACTAAAACTAAAATCTAAGGAATTACTGACTTTCGATTAATCCAAAAGTAATGGAGACTGGCTTAAGCAATAGCAATCAGTCCCAACTTATTAGCCCCATTGACCTGATCCTCATTGCAGACAAGCTAGAATCGTTTGGGAATTGTAAGTAAAAAATCAATAAAATAGGTAGTATACTTTCGCATGTCAACTGATAAAATAAAAAAATATATGTAGCATACTTTTGCATGTCAACTGATAAAATAAGAAAAACATATGTAGCACACTAATGCATATCAACATTATATATTATTATACTGTATTTTAGCATAGGATTTATAAATAGCCAATGAAAATCAAAAAATTTGACAGCAAGGTAAAATATGAATATATTGCTATTACAATCTGAAACCCCTACATAAACTTTCTTTGGAATATGTTTAATTTGTATATTTGCAAACAGGCCGATTTTTCATAAACATCGATATGTCAAACAAGTCAGGAAGCTACAGTCGGGGGACGACTGTGGGAGACTCTGTACTAATCGGGGAAAGCAAAAAAATTAAGTAATGTATATTATGATTAACTTCAATAAATACTTTGATATAATTTTGTCGCCGCTCGAATTTGCTTCCTATTAAGCAAATATAAAGTAATATAAAAGTGATTGATATTCTAACGCTCTATGCTCTGAGCCACCGATGAACGACTTCGGCAGCCGACAAAGTCAAAATATCACAATTCGTATTTCCGTTTCATTGCCCGCCTTGCAAGTTTCTTTTGCTTAAGCAACGTTTGATTTTGTAAAATTATAAAAACATCAAATTTTGTTGTCTGCGACGCAGCAAGCTGCGAACTTCGAGAACCCCAGACCGCTTTACATACTGCATAGTCGGCAATCTCAATACATATACAGCACTAGTTTTTGCATTTGTCATATATAAATACGAATTTCAAACGAAATTTGATTATTGCTTTCGCGTAAATTCTTAATATTTTCTGACAAATAAGGCAAAATCAATAATATATGTATAGATAAAATAAAAGTAATTAATTTATAATTATTAAAAACTTAAAATTGTTGTTGTCTGCACCGGGATTTCAACTCGCGCCTTTGCGGCGTGTCTTGTTGTTGTTGTTGTTCTAAGTAAAGCAATTGTTGGCCGCTGCAGCTGCCATGAACCTGATGATCATTCATTCCTTAATATCTTCCATCCGCAAAGGGGCATTCTCTATGTGTCCCAAATCTGAAGCCTGTAGCTCTACTCCAGACAGACAGACGGACATGGCTATATCGTATCGACCTTTGATGCTGATCAAGAATATATGTATATACTTTATAGGGTCTGCCATGTGACGCTTGGATGTCAGCCGCTTGTCCAGAGTAACGTCAAGGTTTTTATTGGCATCCTTGTGAGCTAAAAGCTCTCCGTGTATGGAGACCCCAGGTGAGCTGCGCTTCCTGAACGTATATGTGACCAGTGCTGCCACTTTAGCTATTTAGTTTGTAAATCTGTCTGCTTTTAAACATATATGCAATTTTTTTTAAATGCTATTAGCCGCATATGTAGTAATTTTTAATTTTTTTCTTTTCTTCTTTTCCTTGAACCTAAAACCATTAAATGGCATATTGTATATTATAATATAAGAAATACAAATAGATTATAATAGAAATACAAATTGAACCTATGAAACTTCAAATAGCATTTTATTTGTCAATTTTCCCAACATTTGTAGCAATTTTTAGCTACTTTTTTTACCCAAATCTAGCAATTTTTGCTTCAAAGATTATGCACTGCATATACGCAACAAATGCTCATCGGCTCGGATCAGCAACACACATACACTGTTGTCAAAGTCTTGTCTGAAAAGCTTCACCAAAAGCTCATTCGCTTGTGTGGTCTCTTGCCCCGCATGCATCATTAATAACAAGTAATTTTATACCTACTTAATAATACATACATGCATTTAATTTTAAGCCAAAAATTGTGAGACTTATATTAATAAGTAAATTATTTTCTAACAGCTTGGCTTTGCGCAACATATGAGCAGATGCTGAATCGCAACAATAAATGCATGCAATGCAGCTGCAGAAACTGCTTCGCGCAAATACCAATAGATGGCGTTTCGCAGTTCAGCCAGGCGCCTTTCTTGGCGCTATTATCGATTTCGCTGCAATTTCAAATAATGAAAAATGAGAACAATTGTGTCATTTAGATCTTATATTTGTCTTTTGACCTTATATACATGCACTCTATTATACACACTCAGTTGCACTTATTGCACTCTATCATTAATATTAAGCAAATTTGAACCTACTTTGTAATACATACACGTATTTAGTTTTAAACCAAAAATTTGTAGACATAAATGCAATGCAGCTGCAGAAACTGCTTCGCGCAAATACCAATAGATGACGTTTCGCAGTTCAGCCAGGCGCCTTTCTTGGCGCTATTATCGATTTCGCTGCAATTTCAAATAATGAAAAATGAGAACAATTGTGTCATTTAGATCTTATATTTGTCTTTTGACCTTATATACATGCAATCTATTATACACACTTAGTTGCACTTATTGCACTCTATCATTAATATGAAGCAAATTTGAACCTACTTTGTAATACACACATGTATTTAGTTTTAAACCAAAAATTTGTAGACATATATGCAATGCAGCTGCAGAAACTGCTTCGCGCAAATACCAATAGATGGCGTTTCGCAGTTCAGCCAGGCGCCGTTCTTGGCGCTATTATCGATTTCGCTGCAATTTCAAATAATGAAAAATGAGAACAATTGTGTCATTTAGATCTTATATTTGTCTTTTGACCTTATATACATGCACTCTATTATACACACTCAGTTGCACTTATTGCACTCTATCATTAATATTAAGCAAATTTGAACCTACTTTGTAATACATACATGCATTTAGTTTTAAACCAAAAATTTGTAGACATATATGCAATGCAGCTGCAGAAACTGCTTCGCGCAAATACCAATATGTAGACATATATTTATAAGTAAATTAGTTTCTGGCTGCTTGGCTGTTGCGCAACATATGAGCAGATGCTGAATCGCAACAATAAAGGCACGCAATGCAGCTGCAGAAACGGCTTTGCGCGACGACCAATAGATGGTATTGCGCAGTTCAGCCCGTCACCGTTCTTAGCGCTATTATCGCTTTCGCTGTATTAATCGATGAATCGGTTGCCCATAAGGGTGATAACAGGATTATAAGTTTACCTGAAATATCGTAGTTGCAAACAACGATAAATGGCCGCCGAGGAACATCTATGTGCTCCACCTTGCGAGCAATTAAACTAAAACGATAAACAGTTCCCCTCGTTATATATCGATAAGTTAACAAGCAACCGTATCCAATGTTATAAATGTTCTATATAAAGATGAAGGCATATCATTTCTGTGAGTTTGTGGCAGATATCACATGCTTAAAATATAGCGACATAAATTAATATAAATATAATATTAAATATTTTACGAAATACTAATAATTTAGATATGTATGTGCTTAACTTAGTAGGGCAGCTCAGTTTAAAAACTTTTATTGCTTCTTTGTAACTACTTGGATATACATAAATATAAATTATGATGAACTTCAAGTCGAATAAATGAGTTATTTTGAAAGCCAGTTCTTATTAATTACTCTCGTTAACATCTAAAGCAAAGTGTTGTACTATGTTGTGTTTGGAACTTTTAACACAACAGTAAATCAATAGTGCAGAACAAGTGATTTTTTTCAATGTGTAAAACGACTAGTGTTTCAAAATGCAGAAAATATTACAGTTCATTCAGTAAAAGTTATTAAGGTAGGCGGTAATAAGCAAGAAGACAATCTTATAAGAAAATTAAATGCTAACTTTCTTATGCGTATTCAAACGTATATTTATTTATATTCTATATACAGCAGTAATACATGAATGTACCTCTATGGAATTGAGCATGTGTGTTTCCAGTACAACTATCGATATAGAGATTATATCGATACGTTAGCATCCCTTAAAGTATTCTAGACAACAAATATTTGCTCATATTGAAATCGCGTTAATATGTGTACAGTATTCTGCAAGTGTTTATATAAACAATGTGAAATATGCTCTATTGCATCTCTTTGTATGTTGCTTGTGAAAGATTTTTAACTGGTTATTTGTTGTTAAATGGAAAACCAGAAATAATTATTTCAAATTCATGCCAAACATATAAAAAATAGTTTTATTTGGCGAAACAAAACATTCATGTTTGTATACATGTACTCAACATGCAAGTAATAGGGATATATTCATTAACAGTCTACATTCTGGAAAATAAAATAAAATATCGATAACAATGTTTGTATCAGATATCTTCTTGGTCGATATATTGATCTTTTCTACCATCCCTGAGTTTATGTTATATTTCCCTTTTAAACCTAAAAGAAAAGGTTTTGATTAACTCAAGTCGGTCTGGTATATGGTTGGTTAAAAGTCGGTTACATTAAGAAACGAACAGTCAAAAATTGACGGTGTAATTAGGTGTGTAATACTTAGAGAAAAAAAAAACAAAGGCGAGAGTTATACTGCTTGTGGCTTGGGTCTGTGTGAGTTTTGGTCTTTTATTTGTGGTGTGCCTTGCCGATAAAATGGTAAAACAAAACAGAAAAAGTGATGTAAAAATCAATAATTAGTTCTTGTTCGAAGTGTTAAGTAAAGGTTGGCAGTAGTAGCATAAACAGAAAGTCACCAACCAAATTAAATATATTCTAATGTACATTTAAATGTATGCACATATGTATATACTTACATTTGTACATTGTATAGAGAAAGACTAACGGAAAAGGCATATTAATATGTACACGAGGGGAAAGAATTTTTCAGCGTATGTATTTATGTGTAAAAGTATGTATTCAAGTAAACACATATATTAATTAGCTTACTTATAGTTTCGATGTAAGCTCTTGATGCGATTTTGTAATATACCTGAAATAAGAATATGTCCATATGACACAAGTTTATATATCGGAAAGGAAATAAAAATCCGCATTTGTATAGCAATGGTCATTTGTAATAAAGCATCCAAACCATGTAAAAGTATAATTTTATTTCTCATAGTTCTAGTTTAGAGCTGCTTACCTAACAGGGCTATTATAACATACATTACATTAGATTTACATTAGACTCGGTATAAGCATATGTAGTTATGTACATATTGTATGAAGTTACAAATTGAGTGTGCTAGTATTTGAGTTAATTGATTTTAAAGTTAAAGTATAAATGTAGAGCATAAAATAATATTGTTTTTTATATTTACACAAAAAAAAAAAATGTTAAAACAAGTGTTTTACCACTGAACATTTAAAAAAAAAATTGATAAATTACAAAATGGAAAAAATTTAAATTTAATTACAAATTAATTTTATGATCAAACCCACATATATTCAGGTCGATATACATGACCTGCATGCAGAGACATGCTTGTTATTTATGCCTTCCGTTGATTTGGATGCTGTTGCCAGATTGTCACTCTTCGTTTGAGCTAGGGAGAGGCAAGCAAGCTCCTCTTATCCTACCTTTACTTTTCGAAGTATTTATTTGGCTGGAGAATAAGAATATATATTATAAATACATTATAAACGTCAACTGATTTCCACATCGCGCAAAACATACTAAAGTTCTTAAATATAACCCACCCAATGTGGATATCCATTTATATTACATTTGTCTTGAAGTTCATATGATGATTCTGAGAGATGTATTATAAGAGAAAGACTTATCAGAAGAGGTTAATATGTACCAATGTACATATTCATTTATATCCGATTTATCTAGAATACAATAATTATGCACATAATTTACATTCATATGTATGCATCTAAACATTAATGCAACATTAAAAAATATAAATAACCTAGATATAGTAATGCATTTTGATTTTTTAAAGATGCACAGCGTACTTTTTATTTATATTTACAAACCTTTTATTAATTTGTGCTTCGATTTTGTACAGAATTTTCAATAAGTAGACTTCAATATTCTTACATCATAGTGGCAAATGTGTTAGTACATATGTACGTATATGTAAAGATATTGTGGAATACGTACATATATAGTAAACAATAAACTCAAGAGTGGATTGTTTCCTCTCTTAAATTGCAGTATTTTAAGCCCAAGTTTGACTAAAAGTTATAACAAATTATAAAAAAAACGATAAAAGTACGTGAAATTTCAATTGGAAAAATCATGCTAAACAGCGCCAATAACAATATTGTGCAGCATGTAAGTAGACACAAAACGTCATTGGACGTATTATTTATTTGCTCAATTTCTGATTACTACGTTCATGCTACGCTTATTTTATAATATATATATGTGCATGTATAGACATAATCTTGAATGTTAAATAATAATTCAAGTCCAATTGCTTAATTTAGGAAAATTATGAATAATTAAATCTTTTAAAATAAAGGAATCTTGAGCTTCGTAGCATAAACGTAGTATATGTATGTATGTACGTACTAAGTATTCATAGGAATAAGTGCAATGCTGCATGTTTATCTGTAAATAGTATTTGCCAGATGTAAGCAAATATATTTTATGAACAAATTTACACATTCCGTATAGTATTGTTTTTTCAATAGTTTCATTTTGATTTTAGAAAATAGCTACCAAACTTTATTAAAGCATAAACAATAGTCGTGTATCAATAATATTAGCTTGATTTGAATATAGTAGTTAAGAATGGTTTCGTTGGGGAGGCATTTATAAAATAATGTTTTTTTCTCATTAAAATCTATAATATGAAACTATTGTCATAATGATGATTTTACATTTTGAAAATGTGTTTTCACATAGCAAGGTAACATAATAAATAAATTAGCAAATTAATTGTATCTGTTTTTGCACAGTACAACCGAGTTGGAATATTACAGACTTTTCCATCGATTTGTCAATAAAATGCCAATAAAGTGGACAATTTAGCGCTTGAATGAGAGAGATATCACCAAATAGACTTTTCAATTCAGCTGTTAGATTGTATGCCACTTTGCTGCTGAACAACATTACAAAAGCATTATTGATTATGGCATCTTGCCAAACAGTAGATGACCGCATAGAGCCGAGCACTAATACATAAAGCAGACACAACGTGTATGCAGTATACGTACGCATGGAGAAATCCCTAAAGTGGATAAACTGCCATTGCTTTTCCAGCCATATATATAACATATATCCCACTATCATTGCAGAGCTTATTTGCATGCTATTGCAAAAATGTAAAGTGATTTCAGAAAACTATCATATGTTGAGTTGAGTTTCTTCTGTTAAAACAGCGTCTTGAATATAGAAAATAAATTGAAACAGGAACCTGAAAATCACAAGAGGTGCCTTGTGATGCAGACTGCTTATATTGATTAAGTAAAAGAAAACGTTTTATTTGTATATATTATTATTATTTATAAGGATCGGATGAAACACATGGAATTTATTTTTGAAATCAAAAAGAAGTGATGCTGCTGGAACGTTTGCAATTTTGTTTGTAGATATGTATTTTCATTGCATATATATATATGAATGCGATACAATTACATTAATAAATTATTGTACAAATAAAATTACTGATAATAATTGTTTAACACATATGCTTATTCAATGCTTAAATCGGAATGACTACTTATCATGTTTAGTAATAAAATGTGTAATATTTTATTTTTGCAAATTGCCATCATAAATATGCGTATATTGAGTAGTGTATGAAGGTTAAATACCTCTACCAAGTTTTAAATTTATTTCGAATAAAGGATGTATATATATAGAAATTTTATTTCTTTGTTGATTGATCACCATATTACTACTACTTTATTTCGAGTTTCCACTGTAGGACTTGTCTTGATTAAGTCAAAATTCTCGCCTTATAGTGCCGAGTGCCCTTTGAAAATATGTTAAAGACAGGTGCTGCTGCGTTTGTTGTCTAATTTAGTATAAGCCTATTGTAAAGTCATTTAAACGAAGAGACGGCTGTCGCTTGGTTGGCAGCTGACACTTTGCGTACAGGTGCATTGATGTGCAGTTGAAAACATCGCACTATAACGGCAATTTTAATGCGGCGGCCCTTTACAGAACGGCTGAGAAGCTATTCTATAATTTGATTGTCTACTTTTAGCAAGATTTTTATGTATACGCTTTAATTTCATATTTTTATACCATTAACAATGAGCAAGAAGGCATAATAAACTTGCTTACATTTATGTAACAAGCGTCTGATCGATTTAAAATAACGAAAGAAAAATGTAAAAAAAATTCTCCAATGTTGTGCAGTCGGGCACCCCATCATCCCATCCATCAGACGTTGAAAGAAGAAGGTACACTATAAGAGACCATATTTATTGTATAAGTTTCTTAGCGTCAAGCACATGTTAATAATGATTTTATATAACCCCGTAACCCCAGGTTCCATGAATTAGTACATATGTATTTGTACTTTTAGAGCTTAATACTGAAAGTGTCATGCGTACGCCCTAAATAAAAATGTTGCATAGCCTGAGATACCTTTTCTATTAAAAATTTAACATCTTTTATTACGAATATATACCAAATTATCATAAACAATTTACCATTTTCTTTGCAAAAGTTTTTCTGCAATTGCAAACATGTTTTTTTGTTGACGCTGCCTGCGATCTGTTCGGACCTCAGAATACTATTAGTACAATTTTGACATTTTTATTTTTCACACTCAATGCTTTATCAGCATTAAACAATCAACATGCAATGGCCTATGCTAAAAAGCTTTTGTACTGGCAAGTCTAGCGCTTTAGTGATCATTTTGCCATAGAAATTATAATACACGAGTAAACATGTACTATATACATACTTCACAATTTTTGGTTGCTCCAATGGGCTGGGTGCATTTAAATTTAATTTTCGTCAGTTGAATTTATGCATTCAGACTGAGATCACGTGTTCCACGCCGTTGAAGTGTTAATTTTTTTTTGTTTGCAATAACTTGAAGTTTTTATTGTGCTTCCATTGGTAATATTGGGAAAATATGATGTATCCTGCATACTATTCCTCAGGGCGTACGTGCCATAAGTTACATTATCATGCAATGCATCTAGCTAGATCTGCAAAAACTTACCCAAGACATCAGATGTACGCCAATTCCTACTTTCAAGCTAAAAATCAACGTTCTTTTTTAAAAAGGCGTGTGATGTTGCCTTTATATCATTGCAATGTGAGTGTCATTATATTATAAATGCAGCAGATTTACAGAAACTAACAAATCACCTAAAAAATAGCGGAAATTTCACTCAATAAATAGAGAAATGATGTCCCTCTAAGCTTATATGTTATTGCCCAGCCATAATAGTTAACATATAGCGATATATCTATTAGTTGATGTCCCCTTCTGAAAAATTATTAAATTGCATGTCCGTTTGATAGTCTGTTTATACGGACCTATATCCTTGGAAATTTACAAAAATATAGATTTTAGATTGGACGCGGTGTGTACACATCTGTATACAATGTACATGCCTTATTTGGTTGAAATATTATTTCCAGCGATAAAAAAAAATTGCAAATATATTATTTTTAAGTAACTATTTTTTATTGTTTATTTCGACATACATTAGGAAAGAGAAAGTGAAAGAGCAGCTCGGTTGTTCCATAAAATCATATTTACCAATTATGTTCGTATGCGTATTTTAGTATGTGTATTTATATATGATTGGGAATATGTGGATTAAGGTATACAACGCTTGGGTTCAGTAAAACTTCGAATCGTGTTCAACGATATATCGTTATTTCTTGCTGTGTATGTACATAAATGTGTAAATATTGTTTGCAATGATAAAAGTGTATAACTGTCTGAATGTTAATGTTGTCTTGTCATGTTTTATATTAATATAAGAATCTATACCTAGATTTTGAACTTAATTATGTCAAATCTTATTCTTCTAAAATTATTCTCATTTTATAACACAATACTTAAAAATGTACAGACCGTTAGCGTATCAACAGAGGGAAACATGAATGGCTACAATCGGAAATCGCCTCAAAAACGGCGTTATGATATGCCAAAATATGCTGGTGAGTCCACATTTTTTTAAAGTTACTTATTAAATTAATATTTTGTCCGTTCGTATTACAGAGTTTTTGTAAATGTTTCTATGGTCATGCACATTATATAAATTTGCCTTCCTTATCTGTAGTAAGGAAATGAACCGTTCGAAATTGGGAAAAATTTACATAAACTCTTTAGGGGAAACAGGATATAAATTAACTGTCTAACTAGAGCATAGACTAAATGAATACATAGAATAACAATCGAGGAAAGGTTACATAAGTACTAGCGCAAGCACATTCTATGTACATTTTTTTTTTTTTTGAATATACTATTTAATCTTTTAAGGTTTATTTCAACGTATACTTAAACATTAAGAAAGAAGCACATATGCCTTTGAAAAGCGATTAAAAACGTATTTAAGCGAAAATCTAAATGTGTGATTGCTGGTGTATGAAAATACGCAGCAACTTTTGCACATGTGTACAAACAGACGGACATAGCCTAAACGACTCGGCCTCTGAAACTTATTCATAGTATATGTATGCATATACTTCTGCCTGTTACATAGTTTTGCACAAAGTTAATATATACCTAGTAAAGTGTATGTCATGTTTTAATTTACTATAAGTACTTGTTAATAAAAATTATTAACTGGCATAAACGTAGCATTTGTAATTGTTGTTATTCTTTGACAGTTCCACCAAAAAAGAAATCCGGAAAAGAACGTGTACCACAACCGAAAAATACAGTAGCGATGCTAAATGAATTACGTCATGGACTGATATACAAATTAGAGTCACAGACTGGACCGGTGCACGCACCATTATTTACGATCTCCGTTGAGGTAAGTACAAGCTATCAACTGCATAACAGCTCATATTTGCATTCTAAAATTTCTAAAGTGCTTCTAGACTTTGATTTTTATGTTGAACTTTTCTATCAAATCTTTAACGTGTATTCCTAATCTACTGCGTTTATTTAAGTAGTAGCCACCAAGCTCGCATTTGTTTTATATGTGAGAGGCAACGTGTACGAGTTAACTTCAAATCATCACTCTTCATTATAACACTTTTCTATTTGATATTTTTATAAACTCCAAGCAACCGCAATTTCTATAAATGTGTATAATATAACTGATTTAGCTGAGACCCCACAAACACACATAGTGCAAACTTTGATCAATATTCCGAAATATTTTTTTCTGGGCACTGAATATATTTAGAATACAATAATGCCTATTGATATTTTACGTATTCCATGTCAAAACGGTTCTCATTTGCTTACCACGGTTAGCGAAAAAAAGGAGAAACATATACAGCACGCGAAGTCAAGAGCATTGTTATTTAGTGCCTTTTCCAATAATAACGAATATCGTGATAGGTAAATATTAGCCTGGCAAATAATTTATACCAAATAAACTCCCAAATATAAGAAAGTTCACATATTCCCAAATGGTGACTTGGGAAATGATTCCATAAATGTTTATATGCATAAATAGATGTATATGAGGCAAAAGTAGTAGCATGTATGTAATGCAGTTGGTCGGGATTGAATAGTCATAATAGCCAGTGCTTTTCATACATTTCGTTTGCTTTATCTACTCTCATTCGTAAATGTTTTATTTATAAGGAAATGCTATTTATACTCTGTAGAAATCAAGTAATAATGGAGTATGGAAAATTTATTCCAATGTGTACCAAATTAAAAAATGAACGATTCACCCCAATATGATGAAAATCTAAATAAAAAAATTTGTAGTTGTTTGGTTTTGATTGTGTATCCCAAATGTAAAGCGGACACGGAGATATGTAAATAAAATTAAAAATTGGGCCAGCTATTGGATACCAGTTGATACCTTTGCACAATTATATTTGTACCAAAGACAAAAAGTGACACCGCCACTACCTCTATGTCGTTTCAGGTGGATGGGCAAAAGTATATGGGACAAGGCCGCAGTAAAAAGGTGGCTCGCATTGAGGCCGCAGCCACAGCGTTACGCAGTTTTATACAATTTAAGGATGGTGCAGTTTTATCGCCACTGAAGCCTGCAGGAAACTTGGACTTTACGAGTGACGAACATCTTGAAAATGGTATTGAAAACGTGTCCATTACAGAATTAGTTGAACTGATTCAGACGTTGATGTTGCCTGAAAAGAATTCCAACCTTACCTCGCTTGAACAACCCACGTTGCGTCTTTTGCATGAGCAGAGCAAGTATTAGTGTTTTATAATTTTTTTTGTGTTTAGTTTTTTATAATTTATTTTGTAATTTAAAATTATTTTGTAGTGTTCATTTACAATGGCAGATCAATACACAGTGGCAATTATTAGATTCATATTTACATTTACGATTCTTTCATTTCTTTAAAAATCATAACATTTTACCAAATTAAAAACTACACTTTTTTATTATAACTGTTTAATTTAAATTTAAATGTTCCTTGAATAAAGTTTTCTCAAATGTATTTGATCTTTGAGAGAAGAATATAGATCTCTCTGTTACCCTCCATTTTCACGAATATTTTTGTCTATCATAAGAGCTATAACTCGTATAAATTATTCTGTTTATATGATATAATCCAATTACTGAGTATACATGTTTTTATGTTTGAATTCATTGAACAGCTAATAAACTCTTGTATCTTAAGTTAATATACTTAAGTTAGGCATTCTTAATGATAATGATGTTAGTGAAAATATTTTCGGTCTTATTAGATGCTAATAAAAATGCAATTGCCGTCGATGGACAGAAAAAAGTACCAGATAAAGGGCCTGTTATGTTGCTTTATGAACTATTTAATGACGTTAATTTTGAATGTATGAATATCGATGGCGCCCAAAACAACTGTCGTTTTAAAATGACTGTCACCATCAATGACAAAAAATTCGATGGTACAGGTCGGTATCATTACCTAATTAACGTGGATCGATACATTATTGAAAAGTATATTTAGGTCCCTCCAAAAAACTGGCTAAAAATGCAGCTGCTAAGGCCGCACTTGCATCGCTTTGCAATATCTCTTATAGTCCAATGATGGCGCCACAAAAGAACGCGCCTTTGCCCATAGATGATAAAGCGTCGTCAATGGAATTGCCACAGATACATGCGGATACTATCGGACGGTTGGTACTGGAAAAATTCATGGAGGTTATTAAAGGCCAGGAAGCGTACTCACGGCGAAAGGTCTTAGCAGGCATTGTTATGACAGAGAACATGAATTTTTGTGAGGCCAAAGTGAGTACCGTAATCACGATTATGAATTATTTTTCTGATTTCGTAAACTTTCAGGTTATTTCAGTTTCGACGGGTACGAAATGTGTCAGCGGTGAACACATGAGCGTCAATGGCGCTGTTCTGAATGATTCGCATGCTGAAATAGTATCCAGGCGTTGTCTTCTAAAGTATCTATATGCACAACTTGATCTTCAGTGTAATCAGGGTATGGTTTTCTAAATACATAACGACACTACATACTCTAAGAGACATACACCCTTAACCTAATATAATTGACTAATACCGTGACATCTGTGGTGCAGTTGGAGTTTTTCTTATCTGTGAATATAGTATGTTTTAATATAGTTCTCGCCCAATTCTCATTTTTTATGGGTAAAGGTCGTATTAAACCTAAAATTATTATTATTTGTAAATTATTTTCATATGGTCGATTTGTATACGGAGTAATAATATCTATCATCAGCTTAAAAACAATACTCGTAACTACAATTTTCACAACCAAACATAACCCTTTTTTAATGCGCTTTAATGCATGAAACAATTTGATTTCGTCCTTACACTTGTCTTCAATTCTAGCATAAACGCCTATAGCTTTTTATTTTATTTACACATCAACTGATATCCATGGGCACAATTAATTGGTGCAGAAAGTTTATTTTTGACATTGCAACTTTCAATGGCTTCTATTTATTAATCCGTGTTTATCTTCATATATGAAAAATTAAAAAAATATATCTTATACATTTATACAGTCTTAATGCACGAAAAATTGTTAACCATTATAAAGAGGTACGCCGACAATTTTGTGGCTATTTAAAATGGGTAAAACAGGGGATTATATCTTCGTGCAAATGTAAGTAACTATCAAAACGAGCCATCTTGATCAGTATTAGAAGCCGAGCAGCCGTCCTACTGTCTTAATAATCGCGTCGATCTCAGCAACTATAAGAGCCAGATCGTCCTCAGATCGAATTTATTTTAAATGTTGGATACATTGTCGCTCTCCCAAGCAAATCTTATAAAACTATTTGCAGCTAATTATAGCCTGTATTTTTCAGAGTAGACGCGTTCAACTTAACAGGTGCTTACAATAAGTCCACAATAAAGAAAACTATTGAAAAAAACAAAGAAATAAATTGCTCTTCACATCCAACAATTTTGTGCGAGCGAGAAAAGCAAATGCCGCTGGTGTATGCATGCATATGTTAAGTATGTGTATGGAAAAATTTACAAAGGTATAAAATGTGCAAATGGGTCCATATTAAAGGAAGCTAAGATATATATATATATATATATATATATATATATATATATATATTTATTTTTATATATATTTTAGATGCTATATTCCAATTAGTAAATCCTAAACATCACCTGAATAGTTTTCAATAGTCTCCATGTTCTTATTAGATTGTCGCGATTGCCCGCTTGAATTTTCTAAATGTCTGTTTTCATCGAGAGGTGAGATTGTGTGTTGATACTTTGAATTTGTTGTTTTTGAGTAAACCGAGTGTTTTTTTTTTTTTTTTGGTTTCTGAACCGCGTTAGGGCATGTTAGTGTATTTAATTTTGTAACAGGTTTTAGTGTTTCTTTTTTTTCAGATTTTGAGTTAGCAGTATGAAAACTTTTTTGTTTAATTTCAGAATCATAAAGACCTCTTAGTTTAGTAGCTTTTTCCAAGCGTTTAATCTAATTAAAAATTCAATTGGTATATGTATATAAAAGAGTATGCATGTTTGTTTTCTAGCATTAACTTATTCGTTATTTCGAAAGTAATTTTTTTAAGAGTTTGTGTCGTTTGACTAATTGTAGTAGTTTTATTTATGTAGTCTGTTATTCCGGTATTTTGCATTAATATGTCATAAAATGGAGACAAATTGTGAATGTAAATCTGTTGTGATTGATTGATTAACCTCTAGGTGTCCCAAATCAGAATCTAAATCTGAAGTCTGTAGCTTTAGAAATACGTTTTTTTCGATTTGTGGGGGTGGTAGGGGCCGTGGCAAAAATCTAATACAAACGACCTGCCTGCACACTATACGAGTGTTGTCACCAAATTTGGTTACTCGTATAGTCTTCGTGTTCAAACGGACGGACAGATGATGGACATTCTCAGCTGTTGATGCTGATCAAGAACATATATACTTTATAGGATCTGCCACGCCTCCTTCTGCCTGTTACGCACATTTCTCTTTCGTCAAACTTAGTAGACTATGTACTTCTTAAGTTCAGAGTCTAATCATGGGATTATTATTTTGGGTTTGTTTTTGATTCTGTTGGAATTCATGAAGTCCTCTATTCTGTTTAGCGAGGGTTCTGAATAATTTTGTTTATTATTTTTAATATATTGAGTTAGATTAGTATAATCGAGTTTTATTAACGTTGATGTTATTATTGCTCTGACTTTTATTTTTATAATTAAAATTTTTTTGTAAAGTTTGCTTCTTCATAATAGCCTTTGATGGAATTTTTAATATTCCTTTAGCTCCTCCAGCATTGTCTGCATTTTGTATTCCAAGATTATAGGCTGGCGAAGAATTTTCCAGTCGTTGATGTACAATTGTTGTATAGTTTGCTGGGCTTCTCTAGATATCCAAAGCTCGATAGCTCCAAATATCACGGTTTGTTGCCTTTCGCTCGTTTTAGCGTAAAGCTGGATCATGTAGTCCATACGTCTTACAAACGGAGCTAAAGTATCAGAATCTCCGTCGAGCTCAGGTACATATCGTATTCGATGCAACAATTGGACTAACATCTGGTCTGTTAGTTGACCAGGGTTAACAATTGTGTTGGTGATATTGGTGGTGGAACCATGTTTTTAATTTTACATTTTGGTTCTATTTAATTCTTGGTTTTTTATAGGATTTTATTTAGTAAGTGGTCACAATCGCTATGATTGGGTTTCCAAATTTTAAATTTGATTGATTTTTATTGTTGAGAACTTATTCAGTTGCAGATATCTTAAAAATCCAACTGAACGTTTGGAGAGTTTGATAGCTTTAAACGACAGAGCATTGGAATTTAAATTGCAAGTTTGCAATTTTGGAGTTTCTAATGATGAGAATTTGTTCAGATTGCGTCAGTTTGTTTTACGGCCAAGCAGTCTATACCTAAAGGGAAGTAGAATTTGGAGATGTTTAAATTTCGGTCCTTTAGGCTTGAAAGGTATAAAATGCTGATAGTGCATTATTGTATTGTGGGCATCTGCGATTGTTTGTGGTTTGGCGGAATAGACTTGAAATAGAAGACTGATACATATATTATAAACTGATGCTGATCTCTACAAGTGAGCACTTGTTTGTACAATAAGAAACAATGCTGTAAGTTTCATCAAGTTCGGTCAGAAAAGAAAGAAAAAGCGCGTGTGTCCGACTGATGTAGCACTCAGCGTTAGCGCTCAAAAAAGCTTAATGAACCTGACCCGATTGCTCAGCTTGAAATGCGTTCGATTTGAGGAATTACTACTAAAAATGTTTCGTAGTCATCGTCTATATGTTTTTGGGAATTGGGATATTTTCATTTTAGTAATAATAACTATGAAAATACTTTTACAATAGAGAGCAGTTCAGGGTATTATATTGTCGCGTTCGCTCGACTTTCGTAATTTTTTTCTTAAGTAGCGTTGCGGTACCTATTAATAATGGTAAAAAATTTTCCGAATGCTTAAAAAAAGAATTTTATTAAATAAATTGTTTGCAGTATTCGAGTGCATGTGTGCATGGGCATGCAATTACATACTCTACGAATTCGAAAGTCCAATCATATCATAAAAATATATAAAAGCCATTGAAAGTTTCAACATAAAAATGACATGCCTTGCCAATTAATTGTGGTTAGGACTTATACAACTCTGCAAGAAGCTGTGTCATCTGCTAAATGCAATCGCTTTTATTAAGAACGCAAAAAAGTGGCAGCCAGAAATACTTAAAAAAAAAGTATTGTAAGCCAAAAATATTTTGGTTTTGTCGCATAAACGATAATGAAATGAATTGCAAATACGAAAATGTAATAGCGCTTAGTGGTTCAGGTCACTTATTGCATTGATCACTTACATTGCACACAAAGCAAATATTGATTACATAGAATAATTATGTACATTTTCGAAGCAATTTAATAGTATTATTTCTTCTGTAAAGTGTTCAAATACATGTTTGATAAATACATATGAATAATGTATTTTTATAGCAGTGGTTTAACTTTGATCAGTAATATTTTAAAGATGCTCTGCTCAAAATTCGATTTACTCATTATATCCATGTCCGGCCAGGCTCGCACTTTAATATTTTCTCCTCCAAATCCAATTAATTCTGCCAATTTAATCAAGGGATTCATGTAGGTTGAGTCTAATTTTTTTTCGATACACTTATTGTTTACTTTTTAATCGAAAATATTTTTTACATCGCAGAAAAGTATATTTAAGTTGAGCTTAATATTAATAATAACATATTAATACAATGTTCGAAAATTGTATTTTATTGAAGAACAGTAAAAGCCGCAACTTGTAAAAAATTTTAATGGTCTGTAGCTAATAAGCCCAAACAAAAATATGATAATAAGCTTACAACTTAATTTAAGTAAAACGTTCTTAAGCTATTTTTTTTTTATATTTATATGTAAATATATATAAACATAGCATATCTTGAATTTTATATATATATACATATATATTTCTTTAAATAGTGAAAAGTTTACGTTTCTAAAGACAAAGAAAACACATTCTGAATCTACAAATACCCAAATCCTAACTTTTATTTACATATATTTGATTACTCTCGTTTCCTTTTTTTCTGAATTATAGCAACAGCATATCAGTCGATTTTCGTGAGGAATACAGACGGGCAATACCCCTATAAACTAAAATCCGGGGTACATTTCCATTTGTATATTAATACAGCACCATGTGGGGATGCACGGATATTTAGTCCTCACGAAAACGACACTGGTGTTGATAAGCATCCAAATAGGTTGGTACAACAAATTTTAAATACTACTACTAAAAATCAAGAAAAACAAAAAAAAAAAAAACTTTGGGAGATGAAATAACGAAAGTCTAGGCTATGTTTGTAAAAAAAAAATATTTTTTGAAACATTTTGTAAGTTTCACACGAAGGGATTCAAGCCATACAATACAAATCGATTTGGTTGGTTTTGACAAGGATCGAAGTTCAACGAAACCCAAATAAAGTTGTGCAAATTTGTGCAACACGTGATAGAAGCAACTCCGTCTTCTCATATAAGCATCCATGACGGAGATGTGTTCATTTCATTAATTATATTAATTGTAATACGATTTGATACATATATATCAATATCAGTTCCTAGCATTGCTAAGCAGAGACGTGAAATAGAACGAGAAAGAGATAGTCGAAATTGAAAAAAAAAGAGATGGAAGAATCGATTAAGAGAAAAATAGAGAGGAGAGTGAGGCATATAGAGTAGTGTTCTATTCTGGGCACTGATAATTAGTGGAAAAATGTATGTATCACGAAGAAATTATTTCATGTAACAATAAAAAAGCCTGGTTGGGTTGACAAATAGTATTGGTTGATGAAGCATCTGTAAGGCGTAAATAGCCTGCATTTGATGAAAAATGAGTATGTATGCTTTCAAATTCATTTCTCTTGTCTCTCGACCAAGATTGAAGTAAATAATAATGTAGCCGCGTATTTTATTTTAAATTAAATAATCAAATTATTGCTTTAAATGACTAAATATTTTTGGGGGTGCCATCTAATATTTATTTATAATTATAATTTATCCTTTTGTCATTTCTCGGCTTACCAATAAATACATGCAACTAACTGCTTTTGGATTTTCACATAAACGTTGTACATGTTGCAATACTGAATTTTTTGGCTCCCATGGTTTTATCCATTAACTGGGGACCCAAACTTTAATCAATACTAACGAATAGAAAAGCACGCGGACAATTGCGTACAAAAATAGAGTCGGGCGAAGGTACAATACCAGTGAAGAGCAGCGATGGCATACAAACCTGGGATGGCGTATTACAAGTAAGTGGTTACTTTTAAATTCTCATCAATGCTTAAATGTAATCAATGCAAATATTTTCAGGGGCAACGCTTGCTTACAATGTCATGTTCGGATAAAATTGCACGTTGGAATATTGTGGGTATTCAGGGTTCGCTTTTGTCTTCCATTATAGAACCAGTATACCTCCATTCTATCGTGTTGGGTAGTCTGCTACATCCAGAACATATGTATAGGGCAGTTTGTGGACGTATTGAGAAATCTATACAAGGTCTGCCACCTCCGTACCATTTAAACAAACCACGTCTAGCATTGGTGACTTCCGCGGAACCGCGTAATCAGGCCAAGGCACCGAATTTCGGCATCAATTGGACCATTGGTGATACTGAGCTAGAAGTGGTTAACTCACTGACAGGCCGAACCATTGGTGGTCAAGTTTCAAGGATTACTAAACAAGCTTTCTTTGAGAAATTTGGATTTTTAGTCAAAAATTTGCCAGGTATGCCTAGTCGCAAAGTGAATAAGGATTACGGAGAGACAAAGGCAGACGTCAAGGATTATCAGGTAAGTTAGAGAGCTTATATTTTACTGAGTTTCCATCATATACTCTATTGCTTGCAGACGGCTAAGCAAGAGCTGTTTTCTGCATTCAAGCGAGAGGATCTCGGCAGCTGGCTAAAAAAACCAATTGAGCAAGACCAGTTTGGGCTTGCCGAATGACTGCATTCAACGATACCGACAGCCGGATATATTTGTAACCCAGTAAAAGTTTTAAAAAAAGACAGCAAGAACGGCAAGCAATTAATAGATTTAGAGACTATAGCTTATATAAAAACTTGCTATGTAGACTGCAATTATATTTTGGTTCAATCAAATCATAACCAATTAAATATGATGGATAACCTACCGATGAAGCATCGGGGCAACAACGACAGACGTATTGGTTTATATATTGGAACAATGAGAATTTTCATTAGAATATTTCTAGAATAGAGTGTAGTTTTTATGCTGGAACTAAGTAAATAAGTATTATGGCGTTTTACTTAAACTTAATTAATTTTATATTTATTATAAACTGTACCTATTTGAGCTTACATATATAAGCAATGAAGAAAACTTTATCCATCTTTAAATTTCCAGATTTGTTGCTTCTTGCTCTCCCTCCTACTTTCACATTTTTGTGAGGAAATATTCTTATGTTTATATTATTTACTTTATAAGTATATGTATATTTATATCTTAACATGCAGATTAACAGCAGGTTTGTGCTAGTCTCTATAGCAGCTAATTATAATGTAACTAATAATAACTGAGTACAACATATGTGCATATGGAAAAATATATACGTACTAATATTTCATATTTCATAAATAGTTTATCATTTATCAAAAAGAGTAGACAATATTAAAAATAGTGTTCCAAAGAATTTTATTATTTAAGTCATAGCTTTAATCATTAATTTTGAAATTTTTGTTTATGTTATGTACAAAATTTTAATCAAACTATCTTAAATGTATGTAGTTATATCATCTTTCTGTGTATGTTTATATACATTAATCAGCTGGTTTCTGTCGTCACTGCCCATGTGGTGGTGATGAATATAAAAAATCGATTCACGATTGTGTAGACTTTTGAAAATTAGTTGGAAACAGAATACAAACTTGCATTTCCTGCTTTCATGCACAGCTAAAATTTTATGATCGATCGGATACAAATGAAACTTTCATCTTTACTTCGTTAAGCCGTTCGATTAAAGTTCCTCAGGTTTTTCCCCACTGCGGCTAAAATTTTGTAAGATCCCATCTTATTGCTCATTTGTATTACAATTGCAAGCTATTGTGAAACTGCCTAACTATTTATTGGGCTGTGAGTTGATTGCCAATCAATTAGTAAGCACAAACCGTTCCATATATTAATATTGGCATAAAATTTGGTTTCAAAATACACTTTCATACCTGCGGCCCCACTTACTTTTTTACTAACAATCGGAAAGAGCTAAATAATTTATGTTAAAATAAAAACAGCTATTGTCGTTAGCTTGATAAAAAAAAAATCTTCCAATTAAGTGCCATCTTGTTTGAAGATAAGTTAATGTTAATTAATTTATGAAATTAAAAAAATTGTTTGGGTCCCTTTATAAAATTTTGTTTATCAGGGAAAGTAAAATGCATGTACAAAAATATGTATCCTAGGACTGCAGGGATTTTTTTATCGAACCTGTATTGTGAGTTACTTTGAATTTGATTACGAATAGTTTTAGCCGATAAACACATGGGCCTTAATAAACAACAATATGAAAGACTTAAATTTAAGTAAAAACCCAGGTAATTTATTTCTCTATTGATTGATTATCGAAGAAAAAAAAAAGAAGCTATACAACGTCTATTATTTTCTTTATATAAGTAATGCGGCCGAAAGCAACGTTTTAATTTTTGCGTAATTGCATTAAATTTGCATTATTTGACCCATTACCGATATTTCATTTTACATATACTCTTAAAATAGTACTTCAGTTGTAGAAATTTTGTGGTTCAACAATGCCATTAAGCTCACATGCATACATTTGTGTTTAATTCGTTTATTTTGTATCTTTATGTAAACAATAATGTATACATATATTATATATATTTACGTGTGCATACACCCACGCATATATTGGATGTTGGGCATATAATTTTTGTGGATCTAGTCTTTATAACAATAACAATCTCGGATATGACCCAAATAAACAAATACGCATGTTAATTTTGGACTTTTGTTGAATGCAATGTATTCTTAAGCCACGAAAGATCAGGAATAGTTCACAAAAGTAGAAAAATCATGGCAAGTTGAATATAAGTATATATAACTTTGCATTCAGAACAATAGTGTGTTTGTTATATAATAATAAAAAAATATTAAAAATCAACTTTTATCCTATTTAATTAATTGGTTATCTAATCAACTGATTAGTAAAAATTTAATTTAAATAATTAGATGCTATTAAAATTTGTTTGGGTTGCCATAAGCGAGAATAATTCTGTCAAACTAGGAGCATAGTAGAATGGCTAGCTAATTAACGGTAGCCAAGTTTCGAAAATAATTATAATATAGGGAATTATATTTAATTTTTTTGTTTTGCAGCTTAGAATTTGTCTTAATGAACCTTAGTACAGGTTTTTCTTTTTGCTGCAGGCAGTACGCATGTGGAAACTAGCTGGATCGGATTACAAGTCATAGAACTGCTTTTAGGTGTAATGTATGATAAATGAAGAAGTAGGCATGCCGATGTGTTGTTTCGTGCATGTTTGTGTTGTAATGTGCTTATATTTGAATGAAAACAGTGCAAATAGCTAGGGGGTAAAGTTGTGTACTCTTAGCTAAAACAAAATTGCATTTTTATCTGTTTATCTATTTAAATATACAATCAGTTATAAACAAAAATTCAAAGCTTTCTTCCTCTGAAATTAAATTAAGGATGGAAATATTAATGAATATTTAACTTGCTAAATGAAAGAGGACTAAGCTTTTTTTAAACCTAAAAATGCTCTCCTCACATTGTAAGCGTAGACATTCTTTTCCGCATGCCTTTTAGAGTTGTGACTATTTTAAGGATTTTGCAATTTTTACCCATTTCAAATATTGAAAAATATTTGTTTAACATGAAATACAAATTAATTTGATGTAGGGCGTTTTGTTTTGAATTGTGTTTCTTCTGCAGTATTTAACACCATAAATTTCAACTTTTTATAAATAAAAATAGTAATGGCTGTCGTAAGCAACATGACCTCTCAAATGCATACAATAATTTTTGTAAAGATTGAGTTTAAAATTCACAGATATAAATAATGATTGCGTTCTTCCTTTTTTCGTATAAAGCTAGAATGAAAGGCTACAATGATCTGTTAATTTTCTTTAGGCCCGATGTCCCGATAAAATAGTTTCTTTATTAATTTCCAAGATTGGTATGGGATCTTTATATTTTTGAACTGTAGATTCTAAAAATAAAGAGTATAGAACAATTGAGCCGCAATAAGTAATGTTATTTAATATAAGCCATTTTCTGTTTTGTAATATAATTTTTTTTATTCTAGTCCTTTTTAGGTTGTTCAATTTCGAATTTTCTCAGGTTGATTTAATATTTAAATCACATGACTGAAAGTATTCGTTTCATAGGATTCAAGTAGGGATACTTATAGATGTAAGTGAGGTTATGTAATTGGACATTCAAAGATTTTATGAATAATACTTTTTATTAGGAACAATTACAAATTTTGCAAAAAAAAAAACTAGCGCTCCTCGAGCAAATTTGATGCTGCTCTGCTATGTAATCTGCATTAATTAAAATATATGTATGCATATACATTGTTAAGTCAATAACACAGTGTCATCCATTAGTAAATATAACATATATCACAGATCAAAAATGTATTCAACAAATAAAAACTTTTATAGACTTGTGCAATAATTTCATGTTTGGGTTGCCTTGATATTGACATATTGACATACACCTGTATATCTATATCGAACAATATCAGACCGCTACTTAAATTTAAATAGCGATTTAGAATTGCATAATAATAAACATACATATAAAACAAAATTTGACCTTATACAAAATACTGTGATACTAAATTTTACTAGTACTTCCAGCATAGCTGCATTTTATCCATTCTAAAATATTCTAAGTTAAACGTTACAAAATCATTAACCGCAAAACAAATATAAAATCGTCAAACACAAAAAAAGAAAAAAAAAAAAACCTGCTAGTATATCTCATTGGTTCCAATTAGTTTTTTAAATTTAATTTTTGAGAATATATTTTAATGAATATTTATAGCATCAATTTGCAAAATTGGTAAGCAATGTATGAGAAAGTATCTAAATATATGTATGTGTATTATATATGAATATTCAACTGAGTTTTTAAAAATAGGTAAAATTCAAAGATATATTACTTTCCACAATTTAATAGGGAAAAGTTACATCCTCGTATAAGTAATGCTTGTCAGAACAGTTGGATTTTGTAGTATGGTAATATATTTACATATAACACGGTTCATTATCTCCAATGCTATAATTCTTTACAACCACTACTTCTTAACACATACTTTATTTTGTTTTTATCAATCAATTCAGCTCTTTTTTATTTCAAACATCTTATGAGAATGTTTATAAAAGAGCTTTATTCACTTGGATTATTAAATTTTGTATCGTGCATTATGTAACGATGATATTTTAAAAGACCTGTGGTCCGCAATATAAGAATTTATTTTAATAAATATCCATAATATTTTGCTACGCGATTATTTTTGCTTGCCGTCTCTAAAACTTACGATATCATATTTAAATTATAACTTAAAATTTGAAAAAACGAAAATATTAATTGCAGATTTTAAAATTCATCCTAGCTTAAAGGCTTTATTTTAGCATTGATCAGTCAGCTTTTATTGTCCGAACGTGACTAAAGGTGATTCAGATATATATACCATCAATCTTAATTTAGGTGTGGTTGCTGAGTTTTAAGTATTGAGTTTCATATTGTAGTAAGCAATATACCCATATGCATATTGATAAATTTTAAAATATATATAATACTTGATTTATGGTTCGGAACTGGCTAGAAATTAATCGTATTTGACTTTTGACAATTTCAAGATCTAAGTATGTAGGGTCACTAATTGACTATCTTTTACTAAAATATAATTATTGATTCATACATATATACATTTGTACATTTTAATATTTAACACCTATATAATGATATTAATAAATATGCCGTTACGAACTAAATACTTCAATAGATCAACAGATATATAAAATCAAATGAACCATATTTAGGAATGCAATTTGATATTGATATTGCATGGAAATTATAATTCAAATCGTTAAATTTCTTAAGCCTCAAGGCAATCATATATGAAACCACTTTAATATTCTTATCCGAATTGTTATTTAAAAAATATTCTTATATATATACATGCAGAAACTTTTACAGATTGTTGCACTTCATTGTATTAGTTTGGACTATACTATCTATAACATATATCAGTAATATACCTATTATATAGGTAAATTTTTGTAAGAAAAATCCATATTATGTATAAATGGCAGTATAACAAATTTTAAGACCCGGTTGAAAGCAACACCTTACCCAATAGTAATATATATATATATCCTACAATAACAATTCGCAACTTTGCTTTAGTTTTTCAGCCGGCATGACAAGTTGTAAGCTAAGAGTCTAATTTGATTCAAATAAAAATGGGCCCGAAATCAGATAAAAGGAAGTTAATAACTATTTGTACAGGGCTCTTTTTCGTTTAAAATCTTTAAAAAATTATATTACTGAATAATAAAGAATTAATCGAAATGTAGGATAAATAAGACACGATAAATATTTATTGTCTTACTATGACTCATTTTTGCAATGTATTACACGAACCATATGATTAATATGCAATCTCAATACTACTTAAAAATGTTAATGCCATTGAATATACAGAAAGAGGCCTCTTGATGATTTGAAGATTGTCTAGCTAACTTGTACTAGAATTACAGGTTCTGCGCTGACACATTGTAAGGTGTTTTAAATACGCATTATGTCAATAATAAATATACACTTACATTTTTAATTTGTAATATGTTAAATAATTTTGGTCATAAAATGAAAAAAAGCTAAAATAAATTATATTTATTATGTACACTCACTTTCAGTATAAGACAACTGATAAGAGTACAGCACAGAAAGAAAAAAGTTGTCATTTAGCAGTTGATTATTAAATTGTCACTACCGTCAATTTAGAAGTGAACTAGTGTTATACATTTATCCAACATAAACCAATTCTTAAGGACTTAATAAGTTTAACTTTTAACCGAGACAAATGAAAATAAATTATTAAAACGAAATAGTATATATATAATTTATGTCATTGAAAAAATAAACACGGGAGTGATTATGGCGAAAAAAGGGAACAATTAATATTGTTGACATCGAAAGAATTGGACTGAATATGGACGGATACTTTATTTTAGTAACGTGAATAAAATTGTTGGGCAATTTAAATGCATATATAGAAAATACATATAAATTAAATCGATACATTAATTAATTAAAGTAAACATGCTATAATATATTAAGTGTGTGTGTGGGTGTATATATCTTAAATATTATTAAACATATGTTAGATAGTAGAGGTTGTTCACAACTATAAAAAGTTAAACCTTATTACTGTCATTATTGTTCTCTATTTTGTATACAGCAAAAATCCCTACAAATCAAAAAAAAAAAAAAAAAAAAAAGGCTAAACGTTTATTACCAAAAATAGGTTTAATGATCAGAAGTCGATAAATCGATATTGCCAGGTCCGTTGTTGCGGTCTCTATACCCGGACAATCCTTACATAGACCCGGTACCCAAAGGGTGCAGAGGCTAATAAGTTTGCTTAATTGTGTGTAGTAGGCAAATGGAAGTATCTCCGAAGTATCCCTATGAAGTTTTTATAGTGGCATGATGGTTCCTGTATTTCATAGGTAGATAAAGTTTCTTAAAATTTTTGAAAACTTTTCCCCTTTCCCGGCATTTAAAACAAAATAAAAGAGCTATATTATGGCTTTATTTGACAGCGTAGATACTTCTTAAGAAGAATACCATAGGGAAGCAATGCTGAAAGCTTTATGGGTTTATAAGTAAGCAAGATAATAAGAAAATGAATTTTACATTGAATGGCTTGCGCATTGCTCGTTGCGGTCAGGACATGTGTGCGAGCTTTTGATAAAAATATCTTTAATATCTTTAAATCGAAGAACTCATTTGCAATAAGGTTAGGTAATTTTTAGACTATGAACTAAAAGTTCAAAGTCTATTAGGTTTGACGAAGGCGAAATGTGCGTAACAGGCAGAAGGAGGCGTGGCAGACCCTATAAAGTATATATATTCTTGATCAGCATCAACAGCCGAGACGATATAGCCATGTCCGTCTGACCGTCTGTCCGTCTGTATGAACACCTAGATCTCAGAGACTATAAGAGCTAGAGTAACCAAATTTGGTGACAACACGTGTATTGTTTGCAGGCAGATCAAGTTTGTTTTAGATTTTTGCCACGCCCCCTTCCGCCCCCGCAAATCGAAAAAAAACGTATAACTGAAGCTACCGACTTTAGATTTAATTCAGATTTGGCACATATGGAGAATGTTCTTTTCCGGACGTTTTCTGAAAATTTCAGCACGATCGGATCATAAACATAGAAGATATTAAGGAATGAATGATCACCAGGTCCATGGCACCTCTGCGGCCAAAATTGCCGCACAGGCGCGGGTTCGAATCCCACTGCTGACAATTCCAAATTACATTTTTTAATAATTTTAAATTAATTACTTTCATTTTATATATACATATATTATTAATTTTGCCTTATTTGTCAGAAAATGTTAAGAATTTAAAAGAAAGCAATAACCAAATTTCGTTAGAAATTCGTATACATATACATATGTATATATATGACAAATGCAAAAACTCGTGCTGTATATGTATTGACGTTGCCGACTGCGCAGTATGTAAGGTGGTGGCTCAAGCTATAGGACGTACGATTTGCGTGTGAGAGGTCTGCGGTTCGAATCTCGGTGCAACCCAAACAAAAGTTTTATGTTTTTAAAATTTTATAAAATCAATATATATGCACAAGACGCGTTTTTAACCACCAATTGATTTGTCAGCATAGTTTTCATAAGCATCTCAGTAAAAACAGACGCGCGCTGTACAGTTACAGTTATACGTGTATACATAGCAACGCGCAAAAAAAGTAACGGTTGTTTGTTTTCCCTTTCGCTCTTGCGCGTTCTCACTCACTATTGCTGCTCTCTTCCAAGAACGAACGATAATGAGTTGAACATTGCTTAAGCTTATTTGGCTTTAAATTAGTTTTATATTTGCTTTATTTTTTTGCTTTCCCCGATTAGTTCAGAGTCTACCACAGACGTTGTACGACTGTAGCTGCCTGACTTGTTTTTATTATAATTAAAATACTTAATTTAAGAGACTTTACAGGGCTTTATACTTTCGCGCGCTCTCGACTTTTTTTATATAAATTTTACTCTCGGTACCCAAACTCTGAAAATCTCAGACTTGCTGCAATCCGATTCCCAACATTTTTTTTTTGCCGTTTTTGTGTATTAAGTTAATTTTAAATATTTCACTCTTTTATTTATTTTTATTATTTTTTTTTTAAATATTCTATGCAATAATTATAACGACTAATAATCGTTTAAATTGTATAAAATAAATAGATGTACACAGTGACTTCTGGTCAAAATATTTGACATTCAGATCTCAAATCTGGTATATGCAGGCTGGTGCGCTGCCCCATTGTCTTGTGTTGATCTGTGTAGGATGGTCCTGGATGTACAACATTTGATTCCTCTTAGAAAAGAAAGATTGTTGTGTGCTAGAGGCTTCTTGTGAGTATTTTATTAACTAGGCAGCTATTACTGAGAATAGTTCATTATAAATGTCTAAATAAAGCATTGTTTAATGTTTACATATTATCTAAACCTTTTCTAATAATAATAAAAATAAAAAAAAACGAATGCAAGTTATAATCAGAAATGTTAACGTAAGTTAATTAATGCGCCTTAGCTTTATATGTAATTTTCCACACTTCAAATAGACATATCGTAGAATGGAAGCGATAAAAAATAGCAAGAGGCATTGATATATGTGTAATAATCGTCCATCCCCAAATGCCAAAAAACTCAAGGTGCGTTTCACGAAATACAGCTCGTCCTTTGATCAATGTGTTAACGAACCATATGGCAATATTTGCGACCAAAAGAAATGTAATTATTTCGCGACCGGGCTTCCGACGCACCTGTTTAGATCCCTTGCAGCGACGATGACTAGCATGCAGTATAAACATTGTTTGCAGTGATGTCTGTACGACTCCAAAAACCTCGGCTATTATGCCCTCAACTCGATCTGGTACTGTGTCCCACTTGGCAAAGTAGCTGCCAAGAATGCTAAACATGCCATACAAATAAACGCCGGTTTGGGCCACAACCAGCAATAGATTGTCCAAATCCATTGAATGATGCTCGTCACTTGTGTCCTTTATATACCTAAGATCGCGCATGAGGATCATGCCTGTGATTAAAAAATGTATTAAAATAGAATAAAAAAAACCATAAAAATAGTTAATTACTCTTTTGATTTCATTACCGGTTACTACTGCAGAGGCGCACATGAAGTACATGAAAGTCTCCCAAAGTGTAACTTCCTGAGTGGCGATAAGCTCGTAGCCGGGTTGTGTATATAGCACAAAGTACATAATCATTGAGATTATAGTCATAACAATAATGAGTATACCAAAAAACAGTCCTTTGTGTGACTGGGAGCAGTCAACAGAGAAGTGGTGGGCCGGTTTCTGAGCCACTGGCTTCACAGAGTTCTTGCGTGTTTTATCGATGTCCGGAATAGATTTGACGGTCTTCCACATCTCAAACAGTATTACTGCACATATCAATGAGTATTCGATTGTGCACGGAAAAAGAAACGGGGACAACTGTTGGACCAGAGCACCCATAATTGTTGTACGTGAGCAACCACTAAACGGTGCTTGTGTTAGTGTCGGAACAATCGTGGTATTACTAACCGACTTAGTAATATTCACCAACATATTGTGAAGCACACCTTCAGTGGAATGATTATCCAACTTAAATTCAGTGTGAACTGATCCATTAAGATGTAAAGATGCGTTTACAACTGACCAGTTAGGACCACCATGCGGTCCATTGTGTAAAATGGGATCTTGGCCTGGATCAATGTCGTGGTGGCTTATGTGAAATATTTCATGCTTTGTCTCCTCGACCAATACGTATAACCACTCACACAAGTTTGTGGCCACCATGTGCATCAGTCCAAACCTTGAGGTAACTTTGTGACGCGCCATGTCCATGTAGGTAGTATTAAGGAAGATAAACTGCACTTGGGCAATGCATAGTACCATACGACAGATAGGAGTGATAGCTACAAAGACGTCGTGACATCCAGGATGACCATTGAGCTCAAAGAATTGACCGAACTCCAACCCTGAGTATACCATTGTACCAATGGCGAACGCAATGGCGCCGACGCGCAGATAAAAGCTTCCAAAGTGAGTGACTTTATGCTTCAGGTGAACATTGCTATTCTTTTCATCTGAAACATTCAGAAGTTGATTCTAATGACATAATCTACTATATTTATTGGGTCTTTACTAGCTTTACTGTTATTCTTATTTGAGTGCTTTATGAAAAAATTGAGTATATGAAGGCAAGAAGTGTTAAAAGTTTAGATCGCTGTCACAATATGAACACATATTTACGCGACGTAAATTTAATTGTTTATTTGAGAACATACGCTTTATATACAATATAATTTGATAAGTGTATGTGTTACATATTGAAATTCTTTTAAGAAATGCACTAAATATAGATTTAGAGTAACAAGTAAACTAGAAGTGCTCTATATATTTAAATAAACAGCAATCAACAGATATATGTATATTAAACTTACGAAAATCTTTCAGTGCATTGAAGAGCGAGCGGTTGCGGAATGCGCTAATGTATAGAAATATCACAAATAAAATGCTACCCGCATATAGATATACATAAAAGCCCTGATAAACGTAGGTTGGTATTTGATCTGAAATGACCTCGGTGATGGGAAGGCATACACCTAACAGCACTAAAAGCTTGCAATAAGTCGCAGACAATGCAGAACTGATAGCATCGCTATAATAGATAAGAAAGGGTAAGAAATTTACTGTCCTTTAGGGCCATAATATATATACTCACTTGCCCGTTCGTCGGTTCTTTTCTTTTTGTTGTTTGGCTTGAAAGCTTTTGGCACCGCTATCGTAGCAAGCATTGGAACCATTTCGAGCACTTCCGGATCCGCTTTGAAAATTGATAGTCGCCGTACTGCCGGTGACCGTACCATGAAGGTTTCTTATGTAAAGGCGAATGGAAAAATATAACGATAGAAATTGATTAATTGTCATTTATATATAATATATGTGTGAATATTATATATATAGAAAGGCGAACAATATGCGATAATATTAATATTATGACCAGTTATACCCTGCATTTCTGGAGTTCCGCTGGTGTACAAAATTATTGGGATCCTTGCGTCCTAAACCTGGTGGTCGCTGGGTTAATATCTCTTGCAGGAGAATAGAAGGTCGTCGCGACACCTGAAGTGTGCAGGCTGAGTCGTTGCGGTGTATACCAATAGTTGGTAATGGCAGGAGAGTCTGACGTTGGCTGTTGTGCTCTACCAACTCCAAATTGGTCTGAGATTTAGCCAAAGGCGATATGGGGTGAGACATTATCGGAATATTATGATGGCCACAATGATCGCATGCAGTACGGGCGTATCGTATGACAGAATTTGAAGTAGCGGCAACGGCCTTACTAACGTTGCTGGAGCGTGGTGGCGATTCCGTCGTTGCCGGGGTTAGACGTGAAAAGGATATCGATTTTTTCGGTTGCCTTATGGTAATATATTCGCAACTTTCGGTGAATTCTTGATTGCTGACATAAGATTTGGTATCAATTAAGAAATTAAGGTGAACCCGTTGCTTTCTTGAGTACAGTTGCACACATACATACATTTAAATTTATACAATCACATTCACAAAGGACCCTTAAAATCTACACAAGCTAGCAACCACTACCTCTGGTCAACTTAATGTTTTCCAATCAACTGACATTACCATAAGTGAATTTCTTGTTTTGCAGAATAACCGGGTGGATTTTTCGTTGACTAATTCAAAAGATGGATATCACTTGATGTTGTCCGTCAATGGGTTTTTGATTGATTTTTGTAAGCTTTGAATAAAAAGCACTTTTATAACAGAGCTATGGACTTAGGGAGCATTGAAGCACCCATAATTACCCAATATAACATCGGTGCACTGACGGTACACTTTACAGAGCAACCACCGATTGATAAGAAGCAAAAATGTATAGTTCTGAATCAATCAACCAATTGATAGACACGTTTGTTGTTGCCTAAATGTGAATTATTCAAGTTAATTTGCTCCAATTTTATAATTATCATTTGGTTACCCGCCCAAAGTTTATTTGATATCTTCATATAAGCGAGTCTCTTGCAATTTTTATCGATGTGTATTATAATTTATGAGCTAATTAGACTCTGTACTTAAAAATTACATAGTCTACTAGGTTTGACGAAAGCGAAATGTGCGTAACAGGCAGAAGGAGGCGTGGCAGACACCATAAAGTATATATATTCTTGATCAGCATCAACAGCCGAGACGATATAGCCATATCGGTCTATCCGTCTGTATGAACACCTAGATCTCAGAGACTATAAGAGCTAGAGTAACCAAGTTTGGTGACAACACGTGTATAGTTTGCACGCAGATCAAGTTTTATATTTTTGCCACGCCCCCTTCCGCCCCCGGAAAATCGAAAAAAACGTATTACTGAAGCTACCGACTTTAGATTTCGATTCAGATTTGGCACATATGGAGGATGTTCCTGTGCGGACGTTTTATGAAAATTTCAGCACGATCGGATCATAAACATAGAAGAAATTGCAACAACAACAAGAAACGCAGCAAAGGCGCGAGTTCCCACTGCTGACAATTGGAAATTAAATTTTTTCATAATTATAAATTAATTAATTTTATTTTATATATACATATATTATTAATTTTGCCTTATTTGTAAGAAAATATTAAGAATTTAAGAGAAAGTAATAACCAAATTTCGTCAGAAATTCGTATATATATATATATATATGACAAATGCAAAAACTCGTGCTGTATATGTATTGAGGTTGCCGATCATGCAGTGTGTAAGGCGGTGGCTCAAGTTATAGGACGTACGGTTTGCGGGTGAGAACGAACGATAATGAGTTGAACATTGCTTAAGCAAAAGAAACGTGCAAGGCGGCGGGCAATGAAACGAAAATACGAAGTGTGATATTTTGACTTTGTCGACTGCCGAAGTCGTTCGTCGGTGGCCCAGGGCATAGAGCGTTAGAATGTCAATCAAGGGATCGCGAGTTCGAGTCCCGATCAATTCAATTTTTATATGCGTAGTACTTTTATATTTGCTTAATAAGAAGCGGATTCGAGCTGCGACAAAATGATATAAAAAATATTTATTGAAGTTAATCATAATATATATTTCTTAATTTTTTTGCTTTCCCGATTAGTACAGAGTCTCCCGCAGTCGTCCCCCGACTGTAGCTGCCTGACTTGTTTTTGTTGTTGTCAGACAAATTATCTACAATCGTTAATCGAAGTCGTTCGTCGGTGGCCCAGGGCATAGAGCGTTAGAATGTCAATCAAGGGATCGCGAGTTCGAGTCCCGATCAATTCAATTTTTATATGCGTAGTACTTTTATATTTGCTTAATAAGAAGCGGATTCGAGCTGCGACAAAATGATATAAAAAATATTTATTGAAGTTAATCATAATATATATTTCTTAATTTTTTTGCTTTCCCCGATTAGTACAGAGTCTCCCGCAGTCGTCCCCCGACTGTAGCTGCCTGACTTGTTTTTGTTGTTGTCAGACAAATTATCTACAATCGTTAATTGAATGTTATCTAAAGAGCCGTGTCTCGAAAAATATTCTGCTGGGTCAATGCTATCCCGCCCGCCCCCTTGTTTGTTCGAATATGTATGTGTTTAAATGTATTTATAGATGTAAACACTTTAATGTTATCATAATTTTCTTTCTTACAGAATAAGTCTAGGGTCTCAACAGTCGGTTTTGTTCGACTGAAGTCCTACTAGTCTTTATGTATGGATGATTAATAATTTACCTTATAAAAATAACTCGAGAAATTTCATGTCCAGACAATTTTTTTTAGATATTTCTTAAATTTAGTTCAAACCATTGTATGTAAATTTGATAATGCTCGTTAATGTTTATATGTAATATATATAAAATTACGCCTAAGATATACCCAATGTGCTAATTCCACAAAAATTCTCTCAGTATGTCATTAACAAAGATCAGCTAAATATGAAAGCAAATACAACAACGTTCTCAAAAAATGATCTTTTCAAAGCAGGTAAATGTAAATACACATATTTTTGATTGTATTTAGTAATATACAATACACAATCACTAGTAAATGGAATTTACAAGTTGGAGGCAATCAATAGGATAAATCTCAATTCTAATCATGAAGACCTTAAATGTAAATTATATATATCAAAAAAATTAAAATTTTCAATTCGCTTACGCCGTATTCTATTTTTCATACATACGCAGTCAAAGAAATATCCGCAGACAAATATTTATCAAAACTAATTATGAGTATTATTTTATGATGCAAAGTATGCGTGCAACTGTATTTAGTAAGCATTTAAACTAAAAAAACGCACTTTTTAGTGTGCTCCACAACGTCATCTCTGTAATGAACGCGTTGCTTTGTCTTCCACAATGTCATTGGTTCTTCGTAAAAGTTGTTTGTATTTATATTATTCAGCGACATATTGAAATTGCTTTGAATTTCAAAATGATCATATGTCAAATTGGGTGAATAATAATTTCTTGGCCACCACGAACTTTGGAAACAGTATGAGCTGTCTAAGCAACTACACAGCACTATGTTGTCTCTGAAACTGAGACAGTTTGCGTCAGTAACTGGCTGACTGAGTGCTAAAGTTTGAGTTGTTCATTAGCAATGTTTAGCTTTCTCTTTCTTTCACACACTTAATATATTTTATATACAAAATATTGTAATATAAATTGCTATAGTAAAGCTTAGAAATCAGGAATATGATTACTAACAATCAATTTTTATGTTGACCAGATAACATTTTTTGTATTAATATGTAAAAATTCAGTTGAATTTATTCTTGTATATGGCTACAAGAAGTATGATTTTACTGTACTGGGACTGCTTATTTATTATGTATGTACACATATTAGAATTAGCCTAACGTATTCATGACATTGATGTTAATAAACCCTTATATATAAGCCGAGAATCTACAATTCTATATAATATGAATACACTTTTAAATATCACTTTTTACCATTTTAGTAGTTTTGAGAGGCATGACAAGCCCTATTAAGTATATATGTATTAATCAGTATAAACAGCCGAGTCAATTGGGCCATGTCTGTCCGTCTTATATATTTAGGTGTTGGCACTCTCAACTTAATAAGTGAACAGAAAAGTAGCATTATGAAGCAATCCGAAAATTGCGCTTTGCGCTGTACAGGGTGTTAAACTGTGACGCGAACTCGACTAATCCGCTTGTTTTATGAAAATGAGGCTAGGAACTTCTACTCATTGACAATTGGGAAAAACACTTAGCTGTGTTCTTACCTAAATGTAACTGAAGGCATACGTTCGTAATTAATTTTTCTTCTAGACTCCAGCATTAAGGTAAGTTACATCAGTGTATTTATTGTACTTTGAATATTTTAATGTAATAAACAACAGAGTACGCACAATTATTTTCTGGAAATTAAAAGAATAGTGTATGTGCCAGCGCTGAAGTAAGAAAACTAAAATATGATTGTCTACTGAAATTTGTTGTTATCGCTACACTTAGATACTAATACTTACGAGTGTACATGCACGAGTCATCACTGTGTATTTGTATAGGCGAAGCCACAAGTATGTGTAATTCGTTTCTACTTAATGCTTAGGTATTAAATTGGGCTTGCGATGTGCACGAGTTTTGTCAGTGACAAATGAGTAAAATGATAAACATATATGTTTGGGTTTTAAGTAGCGTAAGAGAAGTAATTTAATTAGAAATAATTAAATGCATTTCAAAAAATTATTCGTATACATACATCCATATGTATTTATACATAACACGTATGTACATACATAATTATTTGTATGATGTTTCGTCACATTCATACATAAATATATGATAGTTTCAGTGGACTACTGGGGACTGAATTATGCAATCTTACTTCGTCTCATATCGAGAAGCGCAAAATGAAGTTTGTACTTATATCTTTATATTTATATCCACTTGCTGATAATATTCACAAATTCATAATAATACTGTTTGGTCACTTACCCGTCCATTCCAATGATAGAAATGAATCAATTCTGCATAAGCAATTGAACGACTTTATTCAATTACTTTTGTTACGCACATAACTTATTACTTTTATAGTCACAAAAATTTACAATTACACTTTCAATTTGTTTTTTTTTTAGCAGCAGCAGAAGAAAAGAAAAGTATTTCCATTTTTATCATAGCCTCTGTATTTTGTCAAGAAAAAATACAGTAGATTTTCGAAATACTATTTTATCCTATTCATCGAACATTACAGATGGAACTTAAAAAAATAAAAATAAAAGTATAAGTAAAGATGTGCACCTCATTAGCTTAGTTTTTATCAACTATGCTAATGCTGCGAATAATTGTGCAGATTTACCACCCGACAACTGCACAGTGCCCTCGTCTTTAAAAAATGTCAATTCTCATCGACTGCTGCCCAAAAAATGCAACAAATAATGAAATGTTTCGCTCTTGCCTTTGACAGATTTTCAAATAGTACCATTAGTTATTCAATTGCAATATTAATTTTAATCAAGCTTACTTTTCAGATCAATAGAGAGTTAATATGAAATGTGTTTCTTACTTACTTACCGTACTTCCGTTCTTACCGTACACAAAAATCGGTCTGTAGCTAACTGTTAAAATCTTGTACCAAGGATATATATATTAACTTGGTGTAAAAGTATGTAACAGGAAAGAGGAGGCGTGTCATAGTCAAAGTATCAACAGTTGAGTCGAGTGGCCTGTATCCGCTTGTCTATATGAACTTGTCTATCTCAGCAACTCTAAGAGCTAGAGACACCAAATTTTGCATGAAGGTTCCTGTATGCCATAGGCAAAAACTATTTATAAGCAAATTGTGGGCTGTTTTTCTGAACAATCACATGTACAACTGGACAAATGCTTAAAAAGTAATCTCACAAATCACATATACATACGTATATCACATGGAAATGTGAATTCTTTGCTTGTTTTAAGCTGGAAGCTTTTATGTATGTCTCATATATGCTCGATGCTATGTTCCTTCAAATTCTGAAGCACTTTATTTTAGGGTTTACCAATACTGTCAAATATCACAGTTACTTATATCTTATGGAGACTAGTACAGGGTATTATACTGCCGCGTCCCACTTGTTTTACTTTGTTATATATGTTAGTTTTACTCGGGTGTAAAAGTTTATCAGGTTCAATGCGAGCAGCTTCAATATTACTGAGATTTAGTACGGCTTCCTCTAAGCGTATTTCTGCGCACAGGTGTCTCTGCTTCTTTTAGTTGCAAAAACCAAACATATTATCTTTATGTATTTATACAATAGTACATGCGCCTATATATATAAATATGTATGTATACGCATTCATCCTGTGGAAGGCTGTGTATAAAGTTCTGGCCAGTAGCAAAAACAAGACACCATAGTCTCAACGTAGTTATTAAGGCTTGTGCAGCTTCCAATTTCTGTAACCGGATATGAACTTCCGTAATAAACATTTTGCGCGTTCGCATGTTTTGTGAGTGTGTATGTTGTGTTGTAATGTACAGAGATGTGTAAGCCGGAAAATACTTGTGACTCTTCATTTTCGTCTCGGTTGACTTTTAGCACTTAAGCTGAAAATTGACGACAAAATGATATTTGCGCTAGTCCAAGGGCACTCTATTGGCTACACAATGACTGGCTATACACTCTTGTTCAAAAAGTGTGAAATGCTTTAATGCCTCCACGAATTTAGTTTAAGGAAATGCGAGCCAACTACATTGTATATTTATCCATGGTGTACTTTGAGGTGATGTATCCTTGCAGGGAGTTTAGAAACTATTATTTGAAATAATCGCATTGAAAAAGACGTATCAGACTTTAAAAAGCACAAATGTATTCAGGGTGACGACCTGGATCTTATAAAAGTTGACATTCCACACAGTATGCAGGTTTCGTCGACAACGAACTTGTTTTTTAGTCTTCACAGCCCGCTGCTGACGAAACCTGAGTTCAATGTGAATAATAATAATCGTTTTACAGTTAACACACTTGATTGAAATCATAAATAACCCGCATAACTATATATATAGTTTTTTTTTTAAACATTTCAGACCTAAGCCCAGGATATATCATATCTTTGTACCTTTGAATAGAGCATTGTTAATTGTGCTTACTTCATTCTGTCTTTCGAACGCGAACCCACTTTATGTTTACTTCCTGTTGCACTTCCATTTTTATTTTCAGCTTTTTCTGCTCGCAACATCCTATGCGACCGCCAATTTTGTAATGATAATCATTCCAATGCAACACACTGTAGTCACCATGGCCTAGAAAAAATGTATATCATCGAATTATTTATCTTATTTTCGTATATTATCATGTGCAACTCAATGTAGTACGCTTGTGTAAATCGTGTGTTGTGTGTTGAGAAAGGTTCGGATCACTATATTATGCGTCTGCTAACAATAGTTAAGAATAAGATCTTATGAGTCGAAAATTGGTTGAAGTGCAGATACCTTGATTATATTTACCAATTCCCATTTGACTGATGCAGTAATGCGGTGAAGATTTATTAAAATTAGAAAATCAACTCAAACTGCATTATGTTTGAAACAAGCTGTAGCATATTGCTGGTATTGGAACATACGGCAATGACACTTTGGATTCTATTTTACTTTTTACTTCGTTAACAAATGTAGCTGTATTTTTGTTTTTTGAATGTATTTCCCATCTTTGGATCAGAATTATTCATACATTTCGTACTTTCATTCGTTAGGTTATTTAAGTTTTTTTTAAGGGTATATTAACTTTGTGAATTATATAACTGGCAGAAGGCGGCATCGCAGACCCTAGAAATCATATTTACTAATGCATACCTTTTCAACTTTGCTCGAATGTAAGGATATATATAATTATCTATTATTAAGTGCAAGTTTTTTCTGTTTGTTTTGGAGATGAAAAACTAAATTAGTCTATCATATTATTTTGCACTTTGGGATGCACTTGATAACTAATTTCCAAATAGATACATTTAAACACAGCTTACATATTTATTGCTTCAGAATAAAGAGAGTAAGCTGCGCAAATGACAACCCACACTTTGGAAACTTCTAAGCTTTTGACGTTCATGGAATTTACATGAACATTTTCAAGTTGTCTGTCAACTTACGCTCAATTTCCTGGGCCATGACGGTGGTAGTTAAGAATCCGCAGAAAATTGCTACAGAAAAAGTTGTAAACTTCAAATTGAAGTTGATTGTACATCTACCACGGTCCTTTCCTTTTGTGTGCACTTTATTTGTATACTGAGTCGAGGGTATAATGAGTTCCTACAAATGCATTTAATAGAAAGAAGCATGTCGACCGAGTATAATATATAAATATATATGTATATATACATATATATAAACTTAGGATCAGCCTTAAAAATTTTAGCAAGCTGGTTATATCGTTGTCGGGTACTCGCATTTAAAAAGTTTTTACTTGCTTTTTTTTTGTAGCCATTACTTTTCGAAAGAAGAAAACAGCTGAAGCCCACTAAGGTACACATATGATCAGTCTTCATCAGTATTAAGAGACGAGTTGATATTGCCATGGCCGACTGTTTAATTTGTACGTTTAACTGTTATTCGACTTAATGCCATCGAGATCGATAATATACATGACTATAAGGGTAAAATTAATTAATTATTATTATAATTAACGAGTGACTTACAAATGTGACAAGTAAACTAATATTTGTATATATATTTTCAATAATACTTCTACTCGTCTGAGTATCCTTTCTTATAATTTAGTAAGCTCGACCAAAGTATTCTTACTCGTTTTCCTCTTTTCCAAATGTATTGTCCCTTTATTACGCTGTTAGGGTCAAGTAAAACTTTTGATACTGCCAACGTTACTGACATGCTATTACTGACTACGTTACCGATGTATTTGCTGTTATTACCCGGTAACATTCAAAAATGATGCTATTTGATTGCCAAATTAATGCTTTAATGAAGAAAAATGCGGAACCACTGCAGCTGCGCGTCCGTGATTGTATGTATGATGTACGTGCTTAAGTGTACATATACAGAAAGGTGTACATATGAATACATACATATATATTCATAAGCGGTGCTGCAAGCTCGCTATTGTTCGCCCAGTCTTGCTTACACATATGTATAGACTAAGCGGAAAGCTTACATGCTTATATGCTTATGGGCATATATGTACATTTATATAGCTCTCCATATAAATATGTACATTTATATATGCATGTACATCATAGATATGCTGCATGCTGCATGTTTGAGTGCTCACGCATACATAAATAATATGGTACTGGAATATTTTATGTTATGGTCTAAGTATAAACAATAATTAGTAAATCAATCTTCGATATTGATTAAATCTTAGATGTTCCTCCTACTATTCATATTTTTTGGTATTTATTTTCAATATTATGTGTTTTATAGTTCATTGAATCAATTAAAATATTTACATTCATATGCTTAAATAATTAGCAACTAGTAACTTGTTGATTATCGATATTCCACAAAATGTTTAACGACATTACAAACCAACATTTGTGGTGTATCTTATAACATTGTCAGAATATAAGGACTCTTTATAGAAAAAAGAAAACACTAAATATCAAACTGTGTCTTGGTAAAAGCGACAACAAACAAGCTAGTAAATAATTCACTTAAACTCAAATAAAATTTAATTTACTTCAGCAGAAATGTGCAATGAACGCGGGGTGGCACTTCAGTTTGTAGTCTAGTGCCACTGCTGCCATCAAGTTTATAAAATGCAGACAGTAAAAGAGAAGAATGAATCAGGCGCAACTCTGTAAAAGGGCGCACTATGTCACAGAGAAAAAATGTCAACGATGAGTAGGGAGGTGAATTTATTGCCTAGTCGTCGTAGATGAGAGGTTAGCTATACTCCCATAAAGGAGTCCCGGTTAATACCGACCAAGAATATATATTGTTTTGGTTTTTTGGTTTTTTTTGAACAAAGTTAATATATCCTTGCATAGGGTAAAGTTAATGAAATCGCCATAACCACGTATTTTAATTATGTTCATGAATTTGTAGATCCAACGGTACTTAAAATACATACATACATACATATCTTTGTCCGAGTAACGAGTATAATTGTTAAAAATATATACATATATTAAATATCATAGAAATAAAAATTATGAGTAGTAGTTCTCTCTGACGCTCTTGTCTACAAATCAATAAATTTGTTTTTATTTATTTAAATCTTTGTTCTGCTTACAATATATCTAATAAAATTATGTGGATGCATATGTAAGTACGTTGAGTGGTTGTTGAAGGGCTTAACTTTGAGTAATTTATCGTTGACCTTAGAGGAAGCCGCGCATTCATTGCTGGCACAAATCAGAAAATATCAAAGACGGAAGAAGTACTACAAACTACTGATTGTCTCTCCAGCCAATATGTCAATCCAGCCAGTGATATAGGTGATCAGCAGGGTCATTTTGCGCCAAGCCACGAGCATAAGCATATTCCCGTTGATATTTATCATCCCCTGAAGGCAACGTATGCAATGCATTATCCTTGGTTACGTTAAATTTATATATGCGGCTACCCGCTCTTTTATAGCCGTATTTCGACAAGCGTTCAGAACAAACAATTTTTGAAGCCTGAGGCTATTTGTTGTATACTGCATAGAAAACTACCCAAATACGAAACAAGCCAAAATGGATTCACACTTGAGGGCTCGTCAGCTAATCACTTTCTTACATTCAGCGAACTTGAAGTATTAGGTACCCCTCTCAATCACTCACCAAATGTGGACTTTCCCAATCACTTGACTTTTATGAACATTAGAAATGTCTGTAATTTGTCATTTGATCAGAATGGGTGTAGATGCAGTTTGTGCTTGAACAGGACGATTGCAATAAACTCAAGTGTTTCAAAGGCTAAGCACTTCGTCGATGAAGCTGTGCACAATTCTTACGCATCTGAATATCCAGATATCGTTCATTCATTAAATAAAAAGTATCAGGTTTATCTGCTAAATTTGGCGCACTTGGTACTGGTGATTGCTTGTCTGCGTGGATTGATTTAGAAGAAGACTATAAGTAAAGTATTTATAAAATGAGATTCTGTATATAAACATAATTATTTTCAATATGATAAATTTTGAGTTTGTGTGTGAATTACATTATATTAAAGCATTTATACAGACTGAATGATTAAATTATTCTGAAACCCATTTTTAATGGATCATTTATGAAACTATGCGTGATGATTTATCCAATAATTGTTCTATAAAAAGTCGAGTTCAATTCTATGGTCGGAAAACTCGCGTTTCTTGTGTGATTGCTTCAAATTGATTTCTTAAACAATCAAAATGCAAGCTAATAAATTAAATACGATATATTAAAATAAGTAAGAATGAGAAAGCGAAAGTTTTCTAATTTCTGCATGTAACAGATGTTACAAACCATCGCCGCACCTATGATGTATATATATACTTGATCGCCGAACCTATGATGTATATATATACTTGATATAACAGTTATAACAGTTCGAGATATATAATAGTTTGTCTGTCCGTATAAAAGCTTGTTATGGAAGACTATTATAGCTAAAGTTAACAAATTCGGTGACTCTAATGTTAAAATTTTGCCGAGCCGCCTTCTGCTCAGAAGAAAACTTCAGAGCAATATCATTGACATTTGACACACATTCTGAAACTTTGATAAAGATTGCGCAAAGATATTTAGAGGTTTAACGCAGAGAGCTTTAGTTAGATCAATAAAAACAACATAACACTCTGCGAGAATTCAACTTCAACTGACGCTATTGTTAGTTTTTAGACTCTACTAATTTTATTTCACTTTTATTAGTATTTAATTCATCTTCGTATTTAAGTAAATAATAAGTGCAAGTATTTGTGATATTATGTATTGAAATTGCCCACTTCTGCGAACATGTGGCAATGGCCTTGTAAGACATATGATTTGTAGATAAAAGGTTTCGAGTTCGAAAATCGCTATTTGGTCTTTTCCAAAGGTTGTTTTTTATAACATATATAACGTACTTCTGCCTTTTTTCAACTTTATGTAACAATAATCAAGACGATCACTGAAACAACAGAAACTAACAAAAGGGAGAATAAAACGGAAACGATAATTGTGATACTACTGATGTATTTGGAATTTGTCGGATACCGATGTCATTTTGCAATGTTCCAATTGCTAGAGCGTTAGCACATCATTCAAGAGATCTCAAATTCGAATCCCGGTTGCTCGTGTTTTAATCCACAAAATATTTGATATGTTTAGCTGCACATTGACATTTTGTTGACATGTGTGTTTGAATGTTTCTGTAGAAAAATGAGTGTGAGTGGAAAAATATTGCATCTAACTTTACTTTATATCATCATAATAAGTACTATTTTTATGTTTAGCTATAAATATATGTATAGATTTTTCTCATTTTTTTCCTATGGTGGCAAGGGGGATGTAGCATCCAAATTGAACAAGTCAGGCAGCTACAGTCGGGCTACGACTGTGGGAGACTCTGAACTAATCGGGGAAAACAAAAAAATTAAGTAATATACAATATTATGATTAACTTCAATAAATACTTTTATATCATTTTGTCGCCGTTCGAATTCGCTTCCTATTAAGCAAATATAAATGTATATTTAAGTGCCAAATAAGCTTAAGCAATGTTTAACACATTATCGTTCATTCTTGGAAGAGAGCAGCAATAAGTGAGTGAGCGCGCAAGAGCGAAGGGGAAACAAACAACCGTTACTTTTTCTGCGCGTTGCTGTGTATACACGTATAACTGTTAACTGTACAACAGCGCGCGTCTGTTTTTACTGAGATGCTTATGAAAACTATGCTGACAAATCAATTGGTGGTTAAAAACGCGTCTTTTGCATATATATTGCTTTTATAAAATTTTAAAAACATTAAATTTTGTCTGGGATGCACCAAGCTTCGAACCCTAGACCTCTCACACGCAAATCGAACGTCCTATAACTTGAGCCACCGCCTTACATACTGCACGGTCGGCAACTTCAATACATATACAGCACGAGTTATTTGGTTATTGCTTTCTTTTCAATTCTTAACATTTTCTGACAAATAACGCAAAATTAATAATATATGTATATATAAAATAAAAGTAATTAATTTATAATTATTAAAAAATGTAATTTGGAATTGTCAGCAGTGGGATTCGAACTCGTAGCTTCAGTAATACGTTTCGTTTTGCGGGGGCGGAAGTGGGCGGGAGAAGGGGGAACTTGATCTGCGTGCAAACTATACACGTGTTGTCACCAAATTTGGTTACTCTAGCTCTTATAGTCTCTGAGATCTAGGTGTTCATACAGACGGATATGGCTATATCGTCTCGGCTGTTGATGCTGATCAAGAATATATATACTTTATAGGGTCTGCCACGCCTCCTTCTGCCTGTTACGCACATTTCGCTTTCGTCAAACCTAATAGACTTTGAACTTTTAGTTCAGAGTCTAAAAAGAACTCAATCTATGGTCGGTATATTGAAATCAACGTGACAAGTTTGGTGACTTTATCTCTTATAACTGCTGACATAGCTGCGTTCATACAGAGACACAGCCGGACATGGCACAATCGACTCAGCACGACTTTTTTCACGACTCCTGACCTTTTTTTTTTGCCGTTTCTACTGATTTAACATGTCCACATATGTACATGTAAGCGTTATCTTTTAAAGTTATTAAGAGGACTTAAAATTTGCCAAGTATCTTTATCGAATAGCTGCTCAAGTTCACACATGCAATTTTTGGGTAATGAGCGTTCAAAATATTTTCAGAGAATTGCAGCCGAAGGCAGTTGAAAAACGGCAACAACCACGATATTAGCAGAAAATGAAAATCAAATATGCCATCTTTTCCAACACTGACTGTAAAGAAGGCCAAAGTTTCCCTAACAGGCATCGCATCAAGCGAGGAATGTAAGCAAAAGGTAACGTCGCATGTGGCATATACAGACCAAGTGGTAAACCAAATCATGTGTACTGGAGTGGGCATTCGGGGTTTGCTCTGACACGAAATTTGGTTTCAGGGTATTTAGCCTTCCACTTTCTTGAGCACCGTCTGCATGGGTGTAAAGATTACCCTCCCTAAAGTACAAGGGATTTTTACTCATAGGAGTTTGCTTTGTCGCTTTTGTGTACATGTAAATATATATACTGTGTTTAAGATAAGCACGTGCTAATGAGTAATTTTAGGGAATCCCTAAAGCTTGTCAGCAAATATGTACATACGTTTTACGCTCACTGAAAATTTGTAGTTTATATATATATATATATATATATATATATATTTGGTATCGGATATTCAGGGAGTAACCAAAATTTTCAGAGTCTATTGATTTGGTAAGTGGGACAAATACGGCAGACAGTACATACTACAAGTATAGGAATATTGTTGTATTTATATAACAGTAAAGACAGCGAATTTTTCTAAATTTTGCCATAAAGCCGCCAATGTTAAGAATTCAAGATATGTATGTATAAAAATGAAATCTGTTATTGAAGGTTTTATTTTGCTTAACTAATATTTCTTTTCCAATGTCTCTGCAAAAAAATAATGGAATATCATCATCTTTAATAGGATTTTGTTAAGCTTAGCTTCTTTAATGAAAGTTTATTTTTCACTAAAGTCCAGGACAAAGAACAAAGTGCATTTTACAACTTGTGCGACATAATAATAAAGTTTGCTACTGGCCAATTTAAGACTAATACATTTAAAACGTGGATGGTTGCTGGCCGCCATTGATTGAGTTGACTGTGCATGGTTAAAAGCCTAGCACAAATTAAATTATATTTTGATGCATCAAAAAGTCAGCAGTGGGAGAACAACATCACAATAGTTCTACATCTACATTTATGCCATACCATATCCCTGTGCAAATAGCAATTAACAAGGGTATTCGATTTCAAACCCTGCTGTGGATATTAATTGATCAAATTGCTTCTGTGTTTTTGCTTACGATCGAATAAGTTAATCTATTTGTATGTAGTGTGAAACAAATATTTATCTGTTTCTATATAGACATAATACTGCAACAGACTATTTGTTTTGATCATCTCAAATCAATGCCTACATTTCAAATTCGGGGTCAGTTAAATGAAAAAATTTATAAAAACCTAATTAATGTGTATACAATATGAAAGTGGGTAGCACTTAGTCAATTACTTTCAACTGGAACAAGGTTATTTTTTCTTACCTGTTCCTGATTCCTGATGAAGTGTTAAGAAATCTGGAAATGTAAAGCAAACATATATAGAGTCAAGTATATGTAAATACTCAATTGTATATGCAATTAAAGTACCTTAGATTTTAGGACGAAGACTAAAACAGTCAATATTGTAATGTTAAGCTAGAAGTAAATCAATAATAATAATAAGCATTAAATAATATGAACAATGCAAAAAGTTTATTCTATGTCATTTGGGTAAATGCGACTCTTCCAATGGAAGTGACAGCGGATGCAGTGAAACCCTTTTGTTGTGGCAAATACTTACGAGTACAAGCCCACACATACGCACACACACATACACCCACACACATGCGAGTACACACACATACACACACAGACACATACATGACATACTGTGCAATGCAATAAAGCGGAAGTAGGCAACTCAGTTCTCAACAGCCACTAGTTGAGTCACTCAGCTAACTGTGCCCAAGTGTGCGTGTGTGCGTGTGTGCGTGTGTACATGTGTGTGTGTGTGTGTTCCTCTCCGTGTTTATTGTAACTCGCACATTTCCGTTTATTCTGATGTCTGCCAGTACTTTTATCAGTTGTATCAATGGCCAAGTTTGACGTTGCGTTGGCAGTCGAATATGTCTACCACAACTTTTGTTAATGTGCCACTTTTATCTTTTCTCGACTGCCTTCGACATCGGTCATGTTATCAATTTATTCAAGATCCTCCTGACTGTATGTATATTTAAGTAAGAATGACCTGTGCTAAATTTTTTGGAGAATTGCCAACGAAATTAACATTTCGCACCTACATAAACCACGAGGTGAGTCGCAAAGGTAGATCAATAGTTGCAATCTCTAGCACATGCAGATCAAGGAACAGCTTAAAAATATATTTCGATCTAATTTGTTCATATATTGACTACTTACTCTTACTTTCGTAATGATAAGACGAAAACACCCAAATAAGCAGAGGAGTTAGATTCTTTGTATGCGCATAACTTAATATGTTTAACTTAGGTAGCTCAGTCAATAATATCTTTAAAATAATGTGCTTAATACAATTGACTATACAATTCTTTTTGTTTTAAATTATAAAAGCCCGAACATCGCCGAGTAACACCAGTTTTTAGGTACATATGTATATATAAGTATAAAAAGCCAACTATTATATATTTAAGCATGTACATATGTTGGTACAGCTGTTGGTCATGCCTATGATAAAAGGTTTCGGAATTTAAATGCACTTGAAGTGAATTTGGTTGGCAATAGACCATGACAGTGTATAAAGATTCAGTTTGTTGGCCGGATGGCAGCCTAACCGTCTGTCTGAATGTCTGGTTGGCTGGCCAAATGCGGTTTAATTGTGCATCAATAAACAGAAAGAATGAGTACACAAAAGCCAACTGAGGTAACATTAAATGTACGAGTTCGACGATTGTGCAACAAAGCTTCGGCTGACTGACTCGCTGAGTGACTGAGTGATTTTGGCTCGTTTTTACCGCGCTTCGTCGAATGAATGACATTGATTTCCTCCAATACAGAAATTGTTACAACCTGAAGAAGTTATTTTCTGTCCTTTCGTTGTATTTATATGAATGAGCTTAATATATAAACATCAACTATAAAATACCGGCGATTAATCGGCTAACCATATGTAACATTCGGCAATGGACACCTGTTAACGACCTATCATTTTTTACTATCGTGGCTTTCGGTTAATTTTTTGAGTTAAACCTATTATTAATTTTAAACTTACCCATATAAAGGTCCACAATTCACATCACTGTGGTTATTGAGATCATTTTATTCAGGGGAGCGTACATACTCGCATTATATATGTATGTTCACAATGGTTTTCAATAGTGTTGTCGACTTGAACTATTTTATTTAATCAACATAGTAAAAGTATTTGATTTTTTTTTAAATTTGTATTTTGCACATTTCGTTTTCTTTAACACTTGAACAAAAATAAGGTGGCATAGCTTGTTTGACGCGAACACGATATTCAGAGCGACACTAACAACAAAAGAAACACTCACTAAAATCCCAAGCCAAGCGCTGCTAAGCATTTGGCATGTACTTCCGCCTTGAACGTTACGAATCGAATGAACCAACAACTGATTTTCATTTATAATGAAAACTCTTTACTGGGCATCATAATGGCGAGCCTAACGGCAGTGACGCTTTTCCAACCCCCACACGAGCGTGCAATCCGAAACAACACGAACAAGGGCGAGTCGTCTAAGCTGTGGGTGTTACTGTGTGTCTGTTTGTGTGTATAAACTTATACGGATGTGTGAGAACAGGAGAAGTCCCTAGCGCATCGCAGTCGCAGTCGCAGTGGCAGTCGCAGTAGCAGTGGCAGTGGCAGTCGCATTGCCTTGCTTGGCTATGGAGTGGAGTAAGGAGAGTAGTGAGCGGCACTGGAAACACATTTCTTCCTCTACCTACCTCCAGCAACATTCTGTGTTCGTTATTGCTCGGCTAAATCAGTGGCACGAGCCGCACCTCGTGCCGGCGGGGAAACTATGCACTGGCACTGACAATGTCTGCCTTCGCTCTGCCCACTGCGCTGGGGCATGACGATGACGTCGACAGCGCCGCGCTGCTTGCGCAGCTGTTATGCCGCTCACCTTTTCAACTGTTGCTGCTGCTGTCAGAGCCATTGACTGGACAAAACGGAAGCCAGCAAGGCAAGGGCAACAGTACTTCACGAAGCGTGAAAGTATGGAAATTCATCATTTTTACTTTTTTTTCGGCGTGTTTTGCAGACAAACTGCCTCCCGAATGAATAAAAACCAGCGGGAGAAGAACGTTGCGCAGACGACATAAATCTCTGCTCACTGTAACCTTTATTCAATGTGTGTGTGTGTGTGTGTGTGTGTGTGTGTGTGTGTGTGTGTGCGTGTGTGTGTGCGTGTGTGTGTGTATGTATGTATGTAGTGTGTGTGTGTGTGTGTGTGTGTGTGTGTGTGTGTGTGTGTGTGTGTGTGTGTGTGTGTGTGTGTGTGTGTGTGTGTGTGTGTATGTGTGTATGTGTGTATGATTGCGTGTGTCTTAGTTTTACCACAGATAGACAGCGGTCGATACGGTTTGTGCTTTGAAGTGTTTTACTAAACAAAATCCAGAGAATACAAATAATGTACATACTCGTGTGTTATTGTATTGATATATTAAAAAACAGGGTATAGCGAGTGAGATTGCTTGATTTCTAACCATACCTATATGTAATTGTATAGTATGTGATTCGGTTATATATCCATTATTGGCAAGGTAATAGCTTCGAGATTAACTTGTACATACGACAAATTTTGATGCTGCGATCATGGTGTATCTTAGTCAAGTAGTTCTAGAAGCAAAACGTTACATTGTATCCTTGAGCTTTGATACGAACTTATTCCTTACCTTGAAGTATTGGCACGATATGCAGAACAAGTCTGTGTCAAATACATGTTTATCAGCATTATGGGCTTAATTATTGAGAAACAAGATGGCTTAGTCGTTTTATGCCGACTCGTGTTGGTCGCCCGTATTGAATCACTGAGCATCAATTCTCTTGTTTAATTTATCATAAAGAAAAACAAAAATAAAAAATCCAAAATAAGCCGGTGTCTCTAATGAGTTGGAATTGGTATTTTCGAACCAAATTTGGAAAACGTCCCCTTACGGAAATCGAAAAGAAAGAGTAGTTTATTCACCTATGGGGTTAAAATACGTCAGAAAATGAGCTGCTGCCACTTCACCCGTTAAGTGCGCACTCACACACATGAATTGTTTCAGGTTTAGGGTGGGTTCTTAACAGAAAGGCCGCGTCTGGTTGTCGGTTTTCTATCGTGCTAGCCCTTGCTATTGCCTTTTTTCAAAGCTTGTTTACTAAATTAGTTCCAGTTTATCGCGCTTGCTTATTACGCTCCTGGTTGCGCCCGACCAAAGCCGGACGATTTGCATAAAATTAACAAATGGGCATACTCGTTTACTCATATGTGCGATAAACTAGAAAGTCGTTGTAATATTAAGTGTATTGCTAGCATTTAATTGTATTGTGATTTAGTTAATTTAAATCACTTCTTCTCTGTTACTAGCGCTTAACTGATAGGCTAATCGCAGTAGAATTATATTTATATATTTTATACGTTTTATTTTTGATTCGAATTTTTATAGTCGGTGTTACTGAAGTGCTAGCATCTTTTCTCCTACGCATATTAATAATAGTTTCGTCATTAAACAACGCAGGTGCAGACAGCAGTCAGCTAAAAACCGTCAGCCGGCAGCAGTGCAGTTGAAGCAGCCAAATGGACAAAAAGTCAAGGGAGACTCTTAAAGGAGCTGGTGGAAAACTGTGATATCCCAATGTCCCACCTAAAATACGTCCAGCCAACAAGCAGAGATTCTATTTTAACATCTCATTAACTTGAGCAGACGACATGTCTGGGAGCATGGAGATGCTTGAATCCCGCGCTATAAGTTGCAATAATTTAGCAATTCCGCCCGCTTAATTACCTGCCACATTTCATTTTAGTAGCAGGCACGACAAGACGGTGCTTAACTATAAATGCTGGCCACATTGGAATTGAAGAAATCTTGCAGGAGCCTGAGTAAGGATATCTACTGAAACCACAAGCCAACAGAAGAGAGAGGGCTTCGGCTTTATCGCCTCTCTGTTGGTGTACCCTGTGACTAAAGTTACCTGAAGCACTCTGCGCTTGACAATGAAGCCACTAAAAAGTGTCAGCTTTTAAATCGCTTTGGTTGCAGCCTAGGCCGCATTTCGCAGGTGCTAGACATCTATAAAGAGTAGACCTGTAGAGCGGTGTAATTGGATGTATATGTAATGTGATTAAACCATGAATGGTGCGATTGTTTTTGTTAAAATTAGATTTGAGTAAAAAGTGTAACTGATTTTTGTGAGAAGTCAAGTTGGGAGTGTTGAACTGAAAGATACGCGTATGCATTATGTATGCTTAATTATAGTAATAGGCAAATTTATTAAAAGCAAGTTATTGATAATCTATGTTTTAGTTTATAGAGTTTTCTAGGCTGAACATATATTAAAATTAATGTATTAAGTTTATAGCCTTTTTACCGTTCTTACTTATGTACATATACATTTCCTGTGTAAATTTGAAAATTAGTTCGTTATACACCTGTACAGCTCACACGCTCAACATACCTTTTAACATTAAGAACTACAATACCAACAATGAAAGTAGGAAGCTTTCGGTTTTAGCATCAAGCAGCTTAAAAGTGTGCAGACATGTTTGACGAAATTTTTGAGGTGATTAAAAAGTTTTCAAAGTGGTGTTTATTAAAATGAGATTAATATGGAACCACAAATATACTGCAAAGGAACTTAAGTAGAGCAACAGCAGGGATATAATTTTTTGGCTCAAACAAAAAAGCTGCTTCACTGAAATTTAAACCAAGGCTCAAGTGCTCAAGTAGTAGGTACTTGACTATGGATACTCTGTGCACAGCATTAAGATATATGGAAGCCTACATACACATACGAACCAGCGCTTTTCGACTTGTTTCGATTCGTTTCGTTTTTTCAATCCAATCTAAAAGAAGTTTACAAGATTTTGTGTATTTTCCCCCATTGACGCGTATAACAAGTACATCAAAGTATTATATCCATTTTAATGTAACATCGTCTTGCACGTTTGAATGTAATGCAAATTGGCTACCAAAATGGGTTATAAAATCCGATTATCACATCTTTATAACACATCCAAATGCTTATTATGATGAGAATAAAGCGCCAAGCTATACTATACTATTCTAATCCGGGTAAAACGTATAAAGCGATAAGTGTTTTCGTAAAAAGCAAGATAGTGTACTTCAACCATATAAGAGATTAGGAAAATATCAAAATTGCACTTTTTATCTGATAGATTTATTGTTCTGCTTGATACACACAAGTGAGCAAATGTGGATAGTATTAAAAAAGCATGGCAGCATAAAATTTGGTGCGTGGAACGTGGTATCATTCATTCGCACAAAAAAGCTAGCAAATTGTGAAATTGAATTGACGCCAATTTTCACATAACCTGATCCCTGTCGAAATTAAAAATTCCTTTTACACCGACATACCTTCGTAAACGCATGCATATATATGCATATAGTGGTTCTCAATAATAAATTATAGCAATCAATGTAGAACGCTTTTGAGTGCTCGTTTTTTGTATAACAATGAGGACAAAAATAATAAAAAAGTATTCTAAAAGTTAAACCAAGGTTGGTTTAGAAAAAAATTATATTTTGGTGAAAACCTGTTACATGAAACTGTTTTGTTTTTCAATCACCTTAAGTACTGCACTATGTATAACATCTAAGGGTCGCCATGAGGACATACATATTAAAGATATTCATATCATATTTACTAATATTCATGTATTTTTAGTGCTGTCTACAGCTCCGCCACTCATTTCTCTTAGACACAGGTGACCCGCACATCATTCCAAACAACCCTTGAAGGCTTAAGCATAAACGGATATGAATTGTGAACGCGGAAAATGAACAGAAATTAAGTGACTTCCGTTACAATGTCTCGCCGTCTGGTCGAAAGTGTGATTTGCCGATGACATAAAAAGGTAAAAGCGATTTCTCATGTATTAGGGCAAATATCATATAAAAGGTGCGAGTCAATGTTTTCAACTGTGATCTGAACAAACCTTGATTATGTCAAGTCAAGTCAAATTTAAAAAGACGCTGCTGTCGAATGTACAAACATTTGTATTGATTTAGTCAAGTCCGAAGGCCAATTTGCTCTCATAAGTACATTAAAAGTACATTACTATATTTTATGATCTACTAGACGTGTACACTTGATTTATACCAAAAAAATAAATTCAAATATCAAATTAAAGCTTAATTAAGTTACTAGTTGCTGTTGCATATGCCGTGAGCGCTGACTTACATACATACTAACTCGTATACCGTAGGAGTGTACGTGCTTATAAACTTAATTTCGTGTCAGTTTTCCAAAAACTAACACCGAATGATTTATGCAGATTTTAAGGTTTTTCTAAGATTCTAGTTTATCTTACCGTACGATACATTTGGCTTGTCTTGGACATTGAAAGCAGACACCATTGCTGTATCCTTACCTGCTTGTTGTGGTCAATGCGGCTGAGTGTGTGTGATAGACTTTTGAGTAGCAGTAGCCGATAAATCTGTCACGTTTATTAGAAAATCTGGTTGGTCAGTTTGGTCAGGACAAGCTTTTTGATTCTCTTAACTTCCTTGTTTAAGCAGGTCATTATTTCGTGAATATAAATGTCTAAATAGTACATTTGAATGCATTGCTTCGCCCAAAATAAAGATTTACTAATGGAAATTTGAATATGTAATTGATTCACTTCCAATCTGCATATTTTGTAAAGATTCATAACAATACATATACATGGGATACATTAACGTGAACAACACTAATAAGGGAAAATTTACGAATTAAGGGGTATTTACGGACAACTTTAATAACCTTTTTTACCGGATTTCTTTGAGTTCTATACAACCTCAGGAAATCAATTCAAGGCTTCAAGAAAATTCAGTAAAATGAATTTTAATCGAGATAGTCTCTCTACCCTACAATGTGGAGGGTACAGTCTTTAAATAAGCCCTAAAACTGCTTAGTAGTGACAAAGTTTCAAAGTCCAAAAGCAACATAATCTTTGATTTGCTTAAAGCCTAAAACGCAAAGAGCTTTGTCGCAGAAGCTATTATACTCAAAAAACTCCTCAAAGAGTCTTTATAATTCTTAAAAATAAAACGCCATTTTATATAATTTTTGGAACAATCAAATAATAATAATAATAAAATTGCCAACGTAAATGAAAATTTTTAAATTTTGTAGTATGCTGAAATATGGCCCAACTATAGATTCAAATTAAGAGGGTGCACGTGACAACACAAGTGTTGGCTGCTTTATTCTAAAGATGAACGCTTTTAAATAAACTCAACTGGAGCAGAGGCAGTCAACCCGGACTTACCTTACAACCCGTAAGTCTTTCTACCAAAATTGGAATAAAGCAAGTAGTTGCTGGCATCAATGGGAACTATGATGAAGTAACTTTACCGAGCTGTGCTCGCACTTTTTCAGCTTGCGTCCCTGCACTTTTTCTATGAAGTCCAAAACCTCTGTTGACATTTCGTCATAGCATTAAAACTAATTAACATTTTCCATAGCTACGTCAGGGAAACTCCTTGTGAGATGTCCACAACCTTTCAATTTAATGTTCTTGTCTTAATTAACTTAATGCTAAAGGTTAAGAGTCATAGATTTTTGTTTTTGCTGATAGCGACAGTTTTAGTTATTTTACCTTTCGCCGGAATTCGTTGTTTTTTTAAGACTAATTAAAATTCGACAATTACTGGCGTGTTTGCTTGATGGACTCAGTGTATGCACTTAATCTATTATCATGCAATGTTTATTTACATAAATATTCTTGTGTAAAGCATGTTTATAGATATTCGCGTAGTTAATTTATATTTATTAAAATAGTTGTGCATTAACATTCAAACAAATATCTATATGTTCGCACTATGTGTTATGTTATTTCTTTTGCACTTGTGCTTTCTTATTTTAACTAAACTTGAACAGCTTGTGTGTTCCCGTGTATTTGCTTAAATCAAGAGTAAGATATGTTTTTTATTGTTTTTAGAAATAAGATGTTTTTATTTGGTAAGCCATTGGGGTCTTATCCAATCTATGGAAATTATACGCTTAGCGCAGTATCTTTGGAAGGTCTGCTTGTCTGCTAGACAGTCTCTGTGAGTGGGTTTTAAGCAAAAACTAATTAAAAGTTGTAAGACATTTTTTCCTTCGTTTTGTTTCGTTTCGTTTATATTGTACCACCTGCCGTAAAATGCGTAGAGAAATTTAGAGCAGAGGAACAAATAAAAAATAAAAATAAAAATGGCAATGCACACCGAACACCATTGCGTATTGTTTATTATTTACCGTTTCATTCTGACACCATCACAGTTGTAATATGAATGACGCCGGCTCCATGGTTGAAGTTGAAAAAAATACACTCCATTTTTATCAACAGTCCCGACATTACCCGTTGGTTTAATCTATAAAAGTTGGTCGTTGTCGTAGTAAAGTTACTTGCCTCATATTCCAGGCGTTAATGCTGAAACTAAACGAACATTTCATGCTGCCTGCTTATGCTTAAAACAAGCTTACATAGTTTGTAAACAATTAATATATTCACATTTACACATTCATGGTAAATAATGAGTGCTTGATATATCTATATTATCCTTGATGTATATATTATGGAGATCTTTGTGTTACTACAGACATATATACATAGTTGCACTGTGTTAGTAAGTTCGGGTGTTTTTCCCACCACTGATCGAGCCGATACTTTAACAGAATTTAAGGGTTACTAAACATACTGTATGAACAGTTTAATCATCAACATATTCTCCTTCATTAGCCTGTCCTATATTAATCGAAATGCATATAAATACTTGTACTATCGAATGTTTAGGCAATAAGCTAGCGTCCATTTCGTTTTTGACTGCGAAGGGCTTCGGCAAATGAATAAATCCATTTAAATTGCAGCATTCATGACTTGTGGGTCCATTCATCCTCAATGTGCAATGCGTTAGTAACGGTGCTACTGACGATGACGACGACTGGGGCTGCGACGGCAATGACTTTGACTACGACATGAGGCAATGAAAACGAATACATTTTCTTGTATTTTTTGCTATTTGTTAGTATTTTTTAAAGCGCTTGGTGTGGCAATGTCCTGGGATTCACCGGAAAGGCAAACAAACGCTAAAGTTAAAAGGACAATCAGAACAGTAGAGCTGGCAGAAAAAGATGTACATGCTTACATATGTATATGTGGTATGGTGTAAGATAAGCAAGAAGCAAAAATTGCTGAAACCGAAAAGAATGCTAAATCATGGATGAAGTAGATTCCAAGCGACGAACGCAGCTTGCCTGGCTCGCGTATAATTGCATTGAATGCGTCCGATGGATGGTAAGCTGTTTTCTACAAAACGGGAACAGGAACAGGAAGAGGACAGGCCGCTCTGTATTGCGTACTGCAGGCAGCAGGAGGTCAGTGCTCAGCGTCATATGGTGCGAATGATCGCTGCCATATTGTGTAAATGGCTGGTTGGCTAGCTTGCCAGGACGCCAACTGCAGCCTTTGGCACTTACTCGCCGCTTGGTCATCTCTCTTTCTCTGCCGGACCCTTTGCTACTGTCCGCTTTATATAGTTAAGTACGTACACAGATGTACATGTGCATGTATACATATGTACTCAAACAAGTATACGCGTATACTCGAACATATACATACATATGTATGCTTCAATGTGTGTGTTCGTGTCGCGTCGCGGCGTTAAAAGGAAATTGTGATTGCTGCATAAAATGCTTTTAGAATTGTTGCCAATCGATTTGGGCACGGATTGCTAATAGCAGTCGTAGTGGCCGTGAAAGCTGTCTCCACTGGGAACCATAAGCGACTGGTCCTGCGTCTATATCCATACAACATGCGATTTAAAATTCATTTTGAAACATTTGTACAGAATTGTGTCTCGTATTTTTGCTGCTCTCCGCTTTGTCCGACCTTAACAATGTTGAGTTCGCCCTGTTGCCTAGCAAAAACAAAAAAAAAAACAGACATGAAACCGAAATTGTGTGGCAACGCAGATCCAACAACAATTACATCAACAATGTCGAAAGGCAACAGTATGTTGTTCGTGGTGTCAATTGACTAAACAAATTTAGCATGGGAACAAAGATAATACGAGACATAATAGTCAAAGCAGGGACAGCCAATCGAAAAACAAATAATAATGGAAGCCCTTTCATACCCTGTACTTATTTAATATCGGAGCTTAAGCACTTAAAGTACTCGGATAATGTAAGCAAATTAAATTACTAATTAAGTCTACATAAAAACAAGTCAGGCAGCTACAGTCGGGGTAAGACTGTGGGAGACTCTGAACTACAGCACGAGTTTTTGCATTTGTCATATATATACATATATACGAATTTCTAACGAAATTTGGTTATTGCTTTCTTTTAAATTCTTAACATTTTCTGACAAATAGGGCAAAATTAATAATATATGTATATATAAAATAAAAGTAATTAATTTATAATTATTAAAAAATGTAATTTGGAATTGTCAGCAGTGGGATTCGAACTCGCGCCAATGCCATGAATCATGATCATGATCATTCATTCCTTAATATCTTCTATGTTTATGATCCGATCGTGCTGAAATTTTCAGAAAACGTCCGAAATAGGACATCCTCCATATGTGCCAAATCTGAAGTCGGTAGCTTCAGTAATACGTTTTTTTCGATTTGCGGGGGCGGAAGGGGGCGTGGCAAAAATCTAAAACAAACTTGATCTGCGGGCAAACTATACACGTGTTGTCACCAAATTTGGTTACTCTTATAGTCTCTGAGATCTAGGTGTTCATACAGACGGACAGTCGGACAGACGGACAGACGGACATGGCTATATCGTCTCGGCTGTTGATGCTGATCAAGAATATATATACTTTATGGGGTCTGCCACACCTCCTTCTGCCTGTTACGCACATTTCGCTTTCGTCAAACCTAGTAGACTTTGAACTTTTAGTTCAGAGTCTAAAAAGATCAATTCAGTAGGAATCATCTTCGACCCAATTAGAAACAACTTAGGACTTAAAAAAGGAAACTTAGTAAGAAACTTCGAAATTGTAGTGAGCGCAGGTTCCCGTACTCGAAGCTTATGATGATTCACCCATGTCCCCTTAAAATCAGGAAAAACCAATTTCCTAACCATTATCCATTTGTGAATATATATATGTATGTGAGAATATGTTGATTATCTTTTACACGGTACAAGACATCACGTACTAGAGAACTCAGGACTAGAAGTTGAATTTATGAAACTACCCTTTTTTATCAAGTGCCGATGGATAGGGTATAAAAATATGAAATAACAATTCGTGCAGATTCAAAAATGAAATGCGATAAAGCATTAAAATAAGGATGTAATTAATTAGTGATGGAGAAGCAAACTCAAACTTATACTTTGCTTCAACGAGTAGAAAGAAAAGATGTTCGGAATAGCTGATAGTCGTGGGTGGATTCGTTTTTATTGAATCAATGTCATTAATATAATAGAATGATTATTAATAGGCAATAAAAAATGTAAATGAATTGGGTCCTCGATATTATTGTACCCTAAAAATGGCATTGTTTTTTTATAACTAGACTAACATTATATATATATAATTTTGTTCTATGTAATCGTACTATATTCATCAAATCTATTTGAAAAATTAATAAAAATTGTAATCGTGATCTGATAAAACTCATAAAATGTTCTTGAGAACAAAGAGAAACAGAAGAAAGAGAAAATTTAAATAGTGTGGAAGTAGAAGACAAATTATTTATATGAATTAAAATACAATTTACACTAAACTTAGCATTCATACTCATACTAAGTAATGAACAAAAAAAGTTTTCAAATTTTTCTTAATTAATCTTCTTTCTTTCTTGGCTGATGTCTGCAACAGCTTTTTGTGCAAACCGTGCAAAAATAACTTGGGTTAAAGTGCTAAATCAACTAAAATGCGCGTTAAGTCAGGGCTGGTTAAGGACTCTTTGTGCTTGCGAATTAAATAAGTAAAAATGATGGATGTTTGCTTGAAGTGCTTCTTAGTTGAGGAAGAACGTATTGCCTAAAAAGCATATAAAATAGTAAACATTTGGGGGTGATACAAGTAGAACATTTTTGTTTACCTGATGTTAAATTAGGCATACATTGGAAATATTTAATGGAGCTTTTGAAAAGTATCATGTCTTCTTCATTAGTTAAAATCTTTCCGAAATGGATGCTGTTATAAATGCTTTTGGTCACAGATACACGTTGACAGATGCCTCTCCCTGCTGTTTACAAGTATCTAGCACTATTTTGAATATCTTCAGGATTAGAAGTAGTGTATTCTAAATTTGCCACCAGAACAGATTCAAAACAGCCAAAG